>LTAE01007621.1:0-22374 GCA_001647135.1 Pontederia paniculata
AGAGTTGTTAATGAATTATGCCTGCTGATTTTTGGGGTCGAACACGGACCGTTCTACTAAAAACGGCCCGAGTTTGTAGTTGATTTCTTCCCAACCTCGGCTATTCGTGTTTATGTCGAATTCTTCGTATTTTAGTCTTCTTTTTCCTGAAAATCACACCAAAAAGAATATTTGGGTAGTTTTTGACTCATAGGTAAAATATAAAGAATAAAATACTGAAATAATAGATAAACCTATATTAAATGCCTAAAAATGACATGAAATAGATGCGTGCAACATGTATATTTGCAGACGCATAAGTTCTATTTATTGTTAGCACACTATATAAGGTAAAAGCGCAAATGCACGACACACATAAAATATACACCTACAAAAGTGACATCATCGACCAAATCAAATTCATGCACTTATTGCCATTCTAAGAGCATATCAACAATGAGAAATGGAACATGAAAAGCTAACCAACCATGTCATTCCAGTCTCTCTCTCTCTCTCTCTCATCTCGGGGGAATGAAGCAGGAAGGCAGCATCGTGGCCAACATCTACACACTTGAAATCTAGAGGGCACACTACTATTGCAATCCAATTGGATGATCCTTGTTGTGTGTTTTTTATGTTTTACGTAAAAATCTAAGAAAACTTTATTTACGTCATTTTGTTGGGCTTATTTAAAATAGCTCGATAAGAGTACATTGTTACTAACTGTTCTCACACTTCCTTCCTTAACACAGATGAGCAAAATGAGATTGCCGTTTGGCTTGACCCCATTTTTATCGGGATGTCAAAAAAGCATCCGGAGGAACACAAAACAAAACATCTTCCTTGTCCTGATTCATCCAAATTCACTATTTAATATAAGTTAAAAATATTTAATATGATATATTATAATCAATTTTTTAATATACATAATATATATATATGTATATATATATATATATATATATATATCAATTATATTATATTTTAATTTAAATTATCAGGTGAGACATGAACCATGAATCCAAACCCAATATTGACTTGATTACGATGAGGTTCTAAAATTTTGGATCCGATTTTGATTAGATGTAGTTTCGAATATTAAAATCTCATTTCCTGATTTAGTGTGTGACAAGTCGATTGAAATTTCATGCTCAAGCCTACTTAACCATGTTAATTTAGGTGTAAAATATTTTTGTTAATATTACATTGGAAAATAATTACAATAAACTTTGTCCTAGTACGTAATATTATTGAAAAATAGTCTTTTTAATATAAAGGAAATTAACTAAACATAAATACGTTTTTCTATGAAGAAGTATTACAATTTACCATTTTCTATTAAGTACAACAACAACTGTTATGAATATATAATTTAAGAATTGAAAATGTAAAAGGCTAGGACAAAAAAGAATAGCTAAATGATGAAAGGAAAAATTCTCTTATATATGATTTTAGCTATGCACAAATAAAGAATATAAACTTTCCCTAACTTCCTTTATTCTCTTCTTGAGCAATTAAAATAAATTATCTGAGATTAAAATTAAATTAAGGATGATTGAGTTTACATTTTTACCCTTTTCCATTAAATTCTTTCACATACACCTCTTCCTTAATCCAAATATAGTCATGTGCATGGAAATAAAGTTTTAGCCAAACAGGTAACACCTCCAAATACCACATGGTAGAGTACACCTCTAGGAATTGCCATCGAACATAGATACTATTCTGACTTTACAATACTCTACTATAGAAACTGACTTCATCATTCATTAATAAATACAATTCTACTATAGAAAGATAAAAAAATATTAATTCTTAATCATATGCAATTAGGATTAACATGAGCCTCTATCACCACTTAATATGATCAATTATCTGCATGATCAAAATGCATGTGAGAGATTCTTTTATAAGTTATGAAGTCCAATATAAATCAAATAACTAATGTACATGAAATTCTGTAGGTAAGACACATCTGATGATGATCAAATGCGAGTGTGATAAATACGATGATCAAGTACCTTATCTTTGTCAAATGTTATCAAATACGACTATTTACTTTACTTTAAGTTGAATGTGTTGGGCTATGTGTTTTTATTCTAATGCATTGCTTTGGTGAGAGTTGCTTTTTCAACTCCTTTTTATTTTTGGTGTTCGTTATCTTGGGATGAACTCTTTATTTAATTAGGATGTATTAAGGTACTGGTGACACTCCAACCTTCGGTTGAGGCACACAAGGGTGTTACCATGAAATCATATTAAAAAGAAATCTTTGCTCAAATATCAAAATGACAACATCAATTTCTTTTTTTTTAAAAACAATCTAAAATAACTCTCAAGTTCTTATCAAGCAAATAATGTTTCAGTGATATTTCTAAAGTTAACAAAATAAAAAGTAGACGAAGTCAAATACTCGTGCAAAACTAACATCTATTCCAAGATAAATAAATTATAATCTCTAACATAATAAAATGGAGATTCTATTAGTGTTCTTGTCTCTTTCATTCCTAACCCATAGTTTCCCATGTTCACATCATATCAAACAAGAGTCAACATTCATGACCCTAAAAAATTACTAAAATGAGAGGGCTGAACATTGATTAAGCTCTGTGAGTGAAATTTGAAATTCCACATTTTTTTATAAAATCAATAAGTTAGTATATTGGAAAGCAAGAGTAAAATAACAAGGTCATGTATGCATTATATATTGTTCTTATGTTTATCATGACATATCTATTAAACTTAATAAGACAAGTGTCCTATGGAGTCTTAATGATTTTTTTTTGTGCATATAGTTTCAATTAACATTATTCTGATAGACTTAATGTTCTCAGTGGCTTAATAGTTTTGCCATCTCTAGTAACCTTAATAAATATTCTTTTGACGGATTTAATGTTGCCACCCTAGTGGTCTTAATAGTTTGTCATCTCAAATAAACTTAATAGACTGCCATACAATGGACTTAATAGGTTGCCACATCTAATAAAAATAATTTGAATAATAATCTCACATAAAAAAATTTTCATACATTCGATATGCATTCTCAAATATAAATACAAAATTCTCACCACAACTCAATTTTCATCACAACTTCAAATCAAAATATTATATAATTTTTCCATGGCACATCAAAACTAGCTTAATAGTGTCAATGCCAATCGATATAATATATTTCACGTCAAACACCCAAAAAGAGGGCAAAAAATTCTCGAATAAATGTAAGCTTCAGATGGAGAAGATAGAAAATATGTTACACATCATCGTAGAAACATATAATTACTCATGAGAGTAATATGATAAATATTATTTCAGGAAGTCCACTCACCTCAGATCTGCCAAATCATTAATCTCTTGTATGGATCCGAAAGAAATCACTCAATTCCTAAAGTAGGCATAATATATAAGTTGTCAGTTAGACCTTAACTCAATTTCTAATTTCAAATTTGCATTTCACTCCTACTAGCAATAGTAAAAAATTGTCACGGTTTATACTGATATTATTTTGTTTGAAGAGAGAAAAACAATAAATATAAAGGCAATTACACCTACTCCGAATGACAAATCAATGAACTCTGCAAGTTTATTTTTTTATTTAAGCTGACACGTATGGTGGAGATTAAGAGATTTAATATTTGTTAGGGTTTTGGACTCATATATATATTGCTCTTATTTCAGACTTGATGTTGAGCGGTTGTAACGAAAAACAAGAATATAGTGAAATCTCTTTGCAGGACGTAGCCCTCTCAAAAGGGTGAACCTGAGTAAATCTGTGTGTGTTCTTTATTTTTCTACGTTTTCTCTCTGTGATCTTCTACTTGTTCACGAATCTTCCCATGACAAACTAGTTGTGTTGTCTGATATGATTGTTCAAATGTTCAATGTTCACATGAGGTAGAATTTGTCCTCATAAACTTTTCACAAATATAATTTATCAAATGAGTCTGGTTTCTTCTTGTCCATCTCTAATTCAAGTTTCCTAGAAGCGCTAACATTATATCTAATGTATTATGGACTTATGGTACCTATCTTGTGGTACCTTTGATGATGAGTTTGGTGTAGCATAACTTTTGCCGGCCGGGGCAAATCTAATGTAGTAAGATGCACATGGAAAAGTACCTCTAGTGATATCATGGTCATTTTTAGCCTCTTGAGCCTCCATTTTGAAGACTTTATCCTGCACTAAATTATTAGCACCCCATGTACCTTGACCATCTTGAGCTCCTTATTCAACTTAGAGAAGTTTTTGATTTAGTGTTGGTGCTCCCCATAGCTGATGCACACTCTTATCTTCCCCTGGCATGGGTCCATCCACAAAATGTGCAAAGAACCCTCTCTTGTTATGTTTATGCTTGGGCTTGTTGTTGCCCTTATTGTTATTACAGTTGTTGGCATCATTGTGCTACCTCACGAGGTTCATAAGGCCTCACACAATTGTTATGGTAACTGTCGCACATTAGTTGTTGTTGATCATCTCTCATGGAACTTTTTTGCTCAGGGGTTTGTACTATTACAGGTGCCAAGTTGTGGCCGTGACAAGAGAGAGATAGAGAGAGGGGAAATGGGGGAGATATTGTAGGGAAAAAAGGATTGGCTCCATTAAATAGGGGATGACTCCATAATATTGAGTTTCTATATAAGTGAGTCTCCAATATCAACTTGTATGTGATTAGAAATCATTAAAGATTATTTCTACGAAATTAAAATTTCTTAGGGATTATTTCCATGTGATTAATAGTACCTTGAGGATTAATTTGGATGAGATTATAATTTTTAGAAAAAAAATTAGGATAAGAATATATATATATATATATATATATATATATATATTATAATTAATATATTAATTATTTATTGTATGTTGTCTTTTCTCGTGTTAGTTTTTATCCTTTTATTCTTTTTCTTAAATAATTGGGTTGTTAACTAATTTTTGCAATGTGAGGCCCAACTCAATTTGTTCCATGAACAAGAGTAAACATGAGAACAATTTGTTCATGGATGATGCATGAACATTGTTTTCCCGTCGAACAACAACATTTATGGTAGAGGCAGTTACAAAACAAAAGAAGAAATACAATGTTGTTTATTTTTGGATGACATATCTAAAGATGTACGAAAAAGGTTAGTAATATCTCAATTTAGATAATAAGTTTTTTATTATTTTACAATTCTAAAGTTCTTAACAGATCTTTATTATAAGCTATCTTACTAGTAAGATCTTAGATCTTAATCTAGATAGTACAATCTTATATTATCATATAAAATTTCATAATCGTTTAAATAAAATAAATTTGGTAGACTTGGCAATAATAATTAATTTAGATAAAACTCAATTATATTTTCCTTTTTTATTATGCTTAATTTATATTATTATATTTTGACTTATAAATTGCTCGAACTGTGACCAAAGAAGTTTTATTTAGGAATTATGTGAGAATACTTTTATCTTTAAAATATATTATTTTTGTAATAAATAGGATTATGATCCTCAATTCGGTCTTACGATTTATAATATTAAGAATCTTATGTAAGATCCTGATATTGACAACTTTTAATATAAAAATAATATTAACTTGAAAACATATCATATTTCATGAGTACTTTGTTTCTCAAATGAGGCTTAAGCGTGGGATATCTCATTATTTTAAAAATATAATCAAACATACATAGAACAAAATTAATATTCTCAACTCATTTTTTTAATATAATATATGTTTAAATCAATATATTGGATGGAACTCATTTTTTTCAAAAAAAAATACCTAGAAAATTGCAAAACCATCCGCTTTTAACTTCAAAGAGAAATAACAAATTATTGTATCCACTCTTTTTTTTCTCTTCTTTAATCAAATCACTTTTGTTTTTAGACCATTTCTTCTAACACTATCAACTCTAACTTATTTCTTCTATAACTCAAATGATAACTTTCAAAATTCAAATCACTTTTGTTAATATTTTCAGTTTCCATCCAAAATTTTATTAACTTAATTATTTAATATTTATGAAGTGTCAATTTTACTATTACTTTTGCTTGTTTGGTTATGGGTGAAAAGAAAGTAAAAAAGGAAAAGAAAAAGAAGATTAATAGTCTAACCTCTTTGAATGTTTTTTTTTAATGAAGGACAATGTCTCATCCATTTACCTTCATTCTTATTTCAGAATTAATTTTTCTTTCAACTTCAAATTAAATTTAAAAGAGAGAAAAAATATTTAAAATATATTTTTAATTTTAACTATAAGTAATTAAATATATAAACACATATATTAGGATTTTTTGCTTTTTTCTTTAATCATATCACTAAATAAGGTTAGTTCTTTCACCTCCATTCTATATAAGAAAGATATAAAAAAAACAACATAGTGATTGTAAAAGTATTATGTACTAATTAATATCCAATCATCATAAAAATATGTGTTCATATTGTTGCTTTTTTACATTTTAAATTTTTGTCATATTAAAACAGTAAGAGTAAAGATATATTTTATAATTAACAAAAATAAGTTAACAAAATTTTATAAAAAAATCTGACAAAAACTTGAGTGAAAATAGTCCAGGGGCTAATTTTTTAGATTTTCTTAAGATTAGATGCATATAAAAATTATAATTGAAAGAGTGATAATAATTTTAATAATATATTATCATATTATTCGATCATCAATTATTTATAATTAAATATTTAGTTATAAATTTTAATTCCTTTCAAATTCACGCTACCAAACAGGCAAAAATAAAGGTTTGTATTGCATCGAGGGTGGACGAGTCCTTGTGTATGTTTGTGCGTTGGTCGCAAAATTTAGACCACAGGGACGATTTTGTTACAAAGCTACAAGGAGTAGTTTGCCGGAAAACAAGTTGGAAAACCAAGATAGAACAGTGTAAAGTTGAGTGAGTACAAGTGAAAATTACTCAAAGAACTGAACAAGTCAGGCAATAACTCATTACAGCACATAGGAATGACCGTAATATTAACATGAGTAATTCTGAACAAGAACAGAATGGATCTGTTCATAAGACAAAGCCCACCGGGGATTTGATTCCTATGAAGAAGATACCATGTATATCCTAAAGAATCAAGCAGCCTGCACAAATATCTCCATAGTGAAATCAACTAACTGAGAGAGCGTGGCTATGACTCGCATAAAGAATGCCAGGAGCTACAACAATGTCATGTTTTGTCTGTCAATGCCATTTGTGGGTGAGGGTAAGTTAAATTGAACCCTATGTAATGCTAAACTTTGTCTTGTTTATCGTTCGCAAGTGGAATCATCTCCATTTGACTAGATGCAGTAGGAGTTTGAGTGCTCGACATTCCCGACTGGTGAGAAAGCCTATTTTTGATGTACCCATAAAAAGTGCAGCCCAGAAGGGTCACTGCACACCCAACAGCATTAAAGAAAGATATTGGGTTTCTGAAAATAAGCCATGAAAACAGTATTGCAACTGCCACCTGCAATATAGATAAAACACATTGAGATCTTGTAAAGATACCGGTAATACAAATAACAGACAGTTGAAAACATCCAAATGATTCCACATGGCCAACATAAAGGATAGACCTACTTTAAGATTGCCAGCAACATTGAAGGTGACTGCAGTCGTTGAGTGGATGACATAAAAGATTGAGAAGTTAAGACAAAAGGCCAGTACTCCTGAACTCAATATTATAATCATCGCTGAAAGAACAGACTGATGGGTGTAGAACCAATTAACAACACCAACTCCTTCAAGTAGCATTGCTGGTGCCGCCAATATCATTGTTGCAAAAGGTGCCATGTAGTATACTGTATTTATGCTACAGAACGGACATGCAACCAAAATAACAATCAGTTACCAAGGAAAAATAGTTGGTTTAGCAGTTCCAGGAATTATTAAAACAAGAAAAAAGTAGTTTGAGGAATATAAAGTAATCTGGTTCATGGTTTAGCAATTTATGATGTGGTCTGACTTTTGGAGTACATTCAGAGCTGGGGAAATGATTAAAACATCCAAGCATATGTTCCAAGTAGACATAGAGCAACTCCATTGGAGAATTTTTGGACGTGACTTGTTCTGAAGAACTTTGTTCAGGAAATGAACGAAGTTCATTTTCTGTATTTCGCGATAATGGATAAGTCAACTTGTAATGGTTTGATTTTGATGGATTTATGTAGCTAAACTCTTATTCTAGGGTTGGTTAATGCTTAGGATGTTTAGATGACAGTTCATGTCCTCGGTTTATTATCTTCAATGCTCAATTCATCATTCCGTTTCTTGTTAATTACTCTCTAAAATTTAATGTAAGGCTTCTGTTGCATTACCTGAATTGAATAATTTTACATTCTTGGTGATAGCTTGTGAGTTCACAACATCCTAAAAATTGATACATCTCTATAGAGAGGCAATCGAATATGACAACTAGTTGAAAGCCTATTGTTCGTGAAGTTTTGCTGAATCACCTAATTTCGAAGCTAGATTATTGATGGCTCTAAGCTGATCCAAGAGGATAGAGAAAGGTGATACACATCAAGCTTTTATCGAGAGAGTTCATCGTAAAGCTTTCAAATCAACTTTTTGCGTAGAGCCTTCAGTCGATTGATACTCTGATCATTGGTAATAATTAGAAGATTGACCACTCGGAACATGGATGAGTGGAGAAATAACCCCTAACTAATCTCTAGAGGGAGGTGGTTCTTGTAATGATGAGTTGGAAGGCAACTGGACATAAGTGATTTCTCCTACTCGATCCAATGTGAATTACGTTTTGTACCCTTGGGAGACGAAAGGTAAGCAAGGGGGTTTTATACACTGGTTTTGAGAGAAAGAACTTGGAGATTGCAGCCTTGTGGTTGTTGATTTTCTACGAGTGTGAATCGAGCACCGAGATATCAACATTCCAAAAGCAACTGAATTCACAC
Source organism: Pontederia paniculata (assembly GCA_001647135.1). Taxonomy (NCBI): domain Eukaryota; kingdom Viridiplantae; phylum Streptophyta; class Magnoliopsida; order Commelinales; family Pontederiaceae; genus Pontederia; species Pontederia paniculata. The sequence goes on from LTAE01007621.1 coordinate 8,872, forward strand.
CCTTGTTCTAGTAGTGGTTGGGAAGTTTCCCTCCATTGTGAATCGATGCAATACTTCCCCTATTATTATCATGAAAACTGTTCGTTACTATAGCAGAGACTGCTCTAGATCTTTAACATCTATTGACTTTGTTTTTGAATTCTTAATTCTTATTTTGCACTTTTAACTTTGCAATACTAATTTTGGAAAATCCATAAAAACTAGTCTAGTGCCCCTATTGTTAATTTCATTTCCTGTATTTTAAATTTCTTTAGTCTATTAGCTCACTTAATCATAGTGGTTAGTACTATAATTACTTCTTCCTTGTGTAATCAATATCCATAGTACTATATTGGAAGTTGTGCATAGCAACTGATATTGTGTGTCCAGGAATTTAAAATTGATACTGTTTGCTGCTATTCACTTCATTCACACCTTATGATTACCTTGTTCACAGGTTTGCACATTTATTGTCATAATCCTGCTTACATTTCCTAGTCATGAATCTGAGTCCCGACTTATAAGTAGACATTCCATATCAAGAGATAATAAGGCTTTTGCATCTATTAATGCAATGTCTCAAAAAACTGAAATACATCTTTTAGACCTCTTATTATAGTCAGCCGTGAAAACTGCACTAGTTAATTAATTGTTGCAGATGATACTGGCAAAAAACCGTGACTCATGTTTATAGTACCCCTTTAGTTCATATTATTAAAGTTCAGAATTTGGCCTTATCCCAAGTAGTAACAGTAATTCATGTCTGCTTTGATCAGTAGGTTCCTATAGTGTCAGATGCATAGCAAACAAAATGAACCAAAAACCACTAGTGCAGCTTAGGAAGGTCAACAGGACATGTAGACATCAAGGTAATGCTCCTAGTTCTTAATCAGGTCCAGTCCTTTCTCAAAAACATTCTCGACCAAAATATTTGCACCATACCAACAGTTGGTTGATTCAACTGGCAATGAATGAAACCCAACAAAGGAGGTGATAAGATTGAAATCTAGATGCACCAATTTTTTTTGAGAAATCAAAGGATGGTTACCAAGAGTACCCATCCAATTTATTAGAAGTTTACATGAAGATTGTACAGTAGATAATCAAAGTGTTACCCAATCTCTCACCAAGTTATTTGCTAAAATTATAATATCATCTATACAACATCTTTCCCTCCAGAAAATGCATCCATTGCGTTGAAAAACCAAATGGACCAAAGGAATGCAAAAGGAGTGGCTTGCCATCACCTTGAAACATAAACCGGTTGTGATACATTTTGGCCACCTGATCTAAAAGCCCCCATTGTTGATAAATGTTTATCTTTAATGATCCCACCTCGAACCAAATTAATCAGGACTAATGGGCTTTTGGGTACAATCATTTGACAGGGAATCCGGGTTAAGCGACTGAGGATTCCAAGATTAACACTACAAAAATATGCACACTGCTAACAGTTTTTTTTAGAATTAAAAGGAAGATTAGCAAGGTGATAGTCATCAACCTCTATTGATGTACAAAATATCACATAGTACCAACAAGAGTTGGCTCAGTTGGTTAGCAGGCATGTACCAATGAGAGAGTTAGTAGTTTTAGTTTGAGCTTCAAAAGGCAATATTGGGAGAGAGGTTAACTTTAATTATCTATACCCTGATTAGTCAGGTAGTCTTAGACACCGGTCACCCTTGGGCAACACAAAAGAAAAGGCCACATAATACACAGATGTTTCATATTCATAGAGCCATCAACATATTCTCCCAATTCAGCAACACTTATTTTTTCTTTGTGAAGAAAAGTTTATTTATCATGGGAAACTAAGTTACATTAAATTTTTGTTATGCCTATATAAATTAGCAAAATATAATATTCAAATTTGCAAGCCAAGGAATTGATAAGTGTGATTGTAAATTGTCAAATTAATCAAATATTTATTTCTTACTCTCTTTAGGAAGCATGTTTGTTGATCACTTAAGATTTTTTGTGCTTCTTCTTTGCAAGTTTGGACACGTCAGATATGACAAAACAATCAAGAGCATATATAAATAATAAATTTGAGAATGAAATAAAATACAATCCATAAAGTAAGAGTATAAAGTACATTTAGGAATCTCATGGAAGGAACTGAGTGCAATTACTGTAAAGCGGAAGAAAACAATAATGTGTTTGCAATATGCCCTACCAAAATGCATGCAACACAAAACTTACAAGAAAGCATATACGGAATCCACAGATTTCTCTACTTTTTTTCTGTCAGCCTGAATCCTTATGTCCAGTGAAACCTAATATGTCCCAACTTTCCAACAACTGTTATCTAATGGACATGTAAATGCAGTGTAGATATACAACTACGGTGGGTAAATTATTGCAAAATATTAATCTCAAATGTCTGGCATGGTTTAAACTTATGGTTTTAAGTCTTATGATTATAATTTAAACACAATAATGTATTCATAATAAGCTATACATGTAATTTGTATGTCAGTCATTGGATGAATGATGAATGTGGCAGATATGTTTCGTTCAATGGTCCAAACACAAGCTATATCTGTAACAATGTTACACTTACGTTGCTTCATTTGTAACTCCCATTTTGTGTCTATTGTTATAACACCACAAACATGTTTCATTAATGTGCAATAATAAAATGGGTGAATTAGCTCAAAAAAATTGAAACATTTTAATGCATTATCAACAGATGGAGAAGCGATTTTATCAAGAAGTTCTCGGGTTGAAAATTTGTCACCCATATGATAGAACAAGAAATGTTACCTATCAAATTTGTATCCATGAAGTAAGGATTCTGCAAGAATTGTCTTTGTAGATGTAGCCAGACAACCAAACATGGCAGCACAAAATCCAAATATGTTGAAACTAAGTTCTGTGACAGATGTTAGAAGAATACCCCCAACAATGGGAATCAAAGAAGTCCATATGCGCCAATCAAATTCTTTTTTCCAGACTAACCACTGTAAAAAGACTGATAAATACAAAAGATATAAATGTGCAAGGAAATATCATGAAATAAGACAGATGAAACGAATAATTCATAGATCAAACACGCAAATGAATAAATGCAACCTGTTGTGGCAGGAGTGAACGATTTTATTGTCTGCATGAATGAAACTGGTATGTACCGCAAGCTCACATTGCCCAATACAATGTTGATACAAAATACAAACGACATTGGAAATATTCTCCTCCACCGATCCTGTGGATCGACCTCAATCAATGGTTTGACTTTAAGCAATTTGATAGCAATATAGGCTCCAGCAGCAGAACATATGAAATGGATGCATGATACAGTCAGAGGCAAGCTTGTCAATATCGAGAGTTTAAGTAAACTCGTTTTTCCTCTCGTGGATTCGTATCGTAAAATCGAATCGTAAAGTCGTAGAGTTTATGTTCCAGATAAATTTATTATAAATGATTAATATATTATATAACATAAAATAAATATTAATATCTTAGATCACATAACCACTAATATATTCTCTTATAATGATAAAATAATATATTCTCATTAATCTTAACTCTTAATTGATACAATCACTCATTCAAATATTCAAATACTTCACTTCTACAATCAAAATTTTGATAATAGTAATTTTATTATAGTTAGCATAATTCACATTNTAACTCTTAATTGATACAATCACTCATTCAAATATTCAAATACTTCACTTCTACAATCAAAATTTTGATAATAGTAATTTTATTATAGTTAGCATAATTCACATTCATAATTAAAAAAATATAACATACTAACTATATTAATTTGACCCACAAGGTCGTATGAGTTATAGAGTTATGATTCAACATGCGAAAAATAAAATTTGATTTAAAATGAAAAAAATAATATATCATAATTAGTTCATTATTAGGATCAACGAATCATAATTTTAGATCACAATTTAAGAGCCTTTGCAACTTTTTCGGATTAATAGATCATAAATATGCATATTTGGCATCGATTTATCTTTTTTTTATCTAAAAATTACTTCTTGAATCTTAATTTTTTGTCCAAAATATTGATTCTAACGATTCTACCGAGTCAATTCGCGAGTTTACCGAGTCTACCACAAATTACGATATTACAACGATTTAACTCGTTTCTACGGGGTAGACTCTTAAACTTGTACGAGTTTACGATTTAACTCGCGATATTGACAAGCTTGATATGACGCATAGTGAAGTACATGATATATTAAATTATAATAATGTTATAAAATGTCTATATGGATGTAATCAATTAGCATAATGGAAGAACTCGATAAAAGAATCGAATGTATAAAACACACAAAGTTGAAGGACTATTGATGCAAAAAAAATATCTAAAATGACCACAGGGATATTTAGATCAAAGTTGGAGAACTATAGGTGAAAATTATTCATTTACTAGATATTTAAGTTGGTAATAGTTATATTTTTTTAATTATTTATCATGAAGAAATATATGTATTATTCATAAATTTGTAATTTAATATAATTGTTCTATTACTGATTTATTATATTCTCATTTCAACCCAACAATAAATATAACAACTAACTTTCTAATTCACACCAATTTATTAATCAAATACAACCCAGTTTCTCAAAACAAAATCGCACAAGAGTACTTACATTAGTTCTAAACCTCACTTCATTTTCAATACCCCCAACTTAACAGGACATGACCATTGGACAATAAAAAGTGCAAAAAATTTTATGAATCAGATCGAATCCAATCTTAGGTATTGGATATGTTTTTTTAATCAAATAAATGTATGCAAATTGCCCATAGATTATCATATGAATCAGTGATCAGATTTTCCTGTGAAGTAAAAAAAGACTTTCTTGTAATGTCAGTTGTTCCACAGAGGAATCACTTAAGTTTTATGAAGAAAAAAATATTTAAATTTTGTTTGTTTTTTTGTAATTTTTTTTGGTGTACTTAATTTAGTACCCAAGATAATAGAAAAAAGATAGAAAATATATTCTCCGCGTTCTACTGAATTTGGATCTCTATGAAGATCTCAACCGTTCAAAGCAAAAAAATGATATTAAATTTCTTTCTTCCCAAATAAAAGGTACTTCAAGTGACAATTGCATTTTTTGCACTTTTAACACGCATATGAATTATTTGACATATATGGAAATTTTGGATTAGATGAGTACCATACACAATGTTTACGATGTATATTGGCATTTATCTAAAACTATAACACAATGTCATATTTGATAGGAAAAAGTTTTAACTTTGATGTTCATCACAAACATGGCCTACACTTTTATTTATTGGATAAAAAAAGTCAACACCTTCCATTTTTTGTTAGATTGGGCATAAACTTTTTTTATTAGATTAAAATAACGAACCTTCAAAGTTTTCTAATGTTTTAACATAGTAATATTTTTTTGTCTTTTTCTTAAATATACTAAGTTTGATGTGATAAATTCATAATAAGTAAACATTATATCAATAATATTGTTCGCACATAAAAAAATATAAATATATAATTTAAATAGAAATTTAAGAAAAATCTTAAAAATTCAAAAGTCATCATTCATAAACCATCGAGATATTATATATATATATATATATATATATATATATAAATAGATCATAAATATGCATATTTGGCATCTATTTATCTTTTTTTTATCTAAAAATTACTTCTTGAATCTTAATTTTTTGTCCAAAATATTGATTCTACGAGTTCAACAGTAGACTCTCGATATCAACCGATTCTAACGATTCTACCGAGTCAATTCGCGAGTTTACCGAGTCTACCACAAATTACGATACTACAACGATTTAACTCGTTTCTAGGGGGTAGACTCTTAAAATCGTACGAGTTTACGATTTAACTCGCGATATTGACAAGCTTGGTCAGAGGAAACTTGAAATCCAGATTCTGCATCCAATGAAGTTACCTTTAAACAAGAAATTCATAACCAATAGGAAAAAAACAGGCCAAAAGTATGATTTGGTGTCTCTCAATCAAAAGTATGACCCAGTGGATGATAAGTTTTCAATCATCTATCTACCTATGGATTGCCGTCAACTTTTTGAAAAGACCAACTATGCTAGGAATCAAGAATTGATTATCATAGTATCAGTTTACTCATACGATATATATACATATCGAGAGAGAAGTGTGTGCATGAATATATATATCCTTCATTAGTAAAATATTTCTAAGTTTCAAGTTTCAACTCATCCACAAGAATGTCATGTCAATCCAATGAACGACTACACTTATATTTATTTTATCAATTTGTTTATCCCTTCATTCACGAAACAGATATGGGAATTGCTTCTTTCGAAAGAGACTCGTACATTATAGACCAAACTATGTTCAAATAATTAATATCATTTTATTAATTAATACTTCTGAATACCGTTTTACCATAATTGACCCACAGATGCATATCGTGAATACTCCTTTTTCATATTTCAGGAGCAGGTTAAGTGGAGAAGAGGGTTAGGCAATAAACCCATCCCTTTGACTGTTTCTTTCTATATCAGTCACAGAAAAAAAATGTGTCATGCCACAAAGTTAGCTCCTAGATGAAGACCATATTATTCTCAAGCGAATCTATAACAAATTTAATATAAAAGACACGACTTAGCAGACAAATTGTTGTTCAAGTAGTGATTATGTTAAAAGTCATGTTATTTTCGCCATCGCTAGCTGATTCATTTTTTTGTGGAAAATGTCAGAGTAAGCTAGACGATTAGTAAATGAGAAGGACCATTTCCCTCTCATGTTTGGAGACAATTCAGACGGGCGAGTGCCAGAAGTGTCGAGCTGAAGCTAGAGAGACTAAAAAACATGGGAGCCAACAGAGGGAACAACAAAGGACGATTTTTTCTTCATGAAGCTGCAGCTCAAACAGGAACCCCCCACGACCTTGACAGCGAGATACTGAAGATGGAAAAAGATAAATAGGAATAAAGACGAACGCTGCATCTGAAGGACATCCGCATTACTACAGTTTTTCATATTTTTCCTTTACCAAGTAATGCATTTTATATGCTCTGATCTGAAGCAGAAACAAAAGCAAACGACGACGACGAGATTTAAACTTAGTTTTCTGCGTATACAGGATTAACGCAAAGATAGACACTAGTAATTCCCCTAATGCGCCAGTGACGAAACAGATCAATCTAAATAGAGAGGAGAATTCAAACAACAAAAGAGAAAAAAGAAAAAAAACACCGCGAGATCGGAAGGAGGAAATTCGCGTACCTGGAAGATCCACTTGTTCATGATGATGACAGTAACGTTGAAGCTCCACCACTGGAGGATCGACAGCGCCGCCCGCACCGTCGCCCACTCCATCCCCGCCTTTCCTTCCTCCATCCCCGTTGGACGAAATTAGCACGAGAAGAGAGGCAAAATGTCGAGTGGGAACCAGAAGACGCTTAGATCCAAAGATTAGTAAAGCACGCTTGAGACCCCTCGGCGTCTGAGTGGTGGTGGAGGAGGAGGAGGAGGAGGCGGCGCCGAGGGAGGCTGCAGCTGGTAGCGTTGTGAACTCAGTCCCCTGCTTTCCATGCGACTCAACATTTTATTTTATTAAATATTTGAAAGAAAACAAAAAAACAGTGAAGGGGGGAAGGAAATGGAATCATGTGATGACGTTGGATGGAATGGTGGTGGTTGGTGAGACACTGAGACGACTCAGTGCTGTTGTGTGTGTGGTGATGGATTAGTAATTATTCATATTTAAAAAGTAAAAATAAAAAAAGAATAGGAGAGACTATAGAGACACAGTAGTATATCTTACTTAAGTATAACATTCATTAAATTCTTCTTACTATTATTAAAGAGCAAAAAAACAGCCAAACTAAGAAGCTTGTAACTTAGTATAATATATATTAAATTTAATGGTGATTAAAAATGTAACCTATATAGAACTAATCTCTGTGTTCCTCTCTTCCAGGAAGCACTTCTCTACTCATGAGTCCACGAAGATGTAGGATGCTGGTATTGCTATCACCCACAACATATTTTAATGCAGTCTTTGAACGCTTGTTGAGGCTCCTCTCTCGAAAAGCTTTAAAAACTACTATATTTTGTTGTGACCCTACAACCAATTATGAAAAAATGTAGGTCATTTGAGGCTTACCAAACGCAGCCGTAACCTATACAAGAACTCATTTCTGGCTTCCTCTCTTACATCAAGCACTTCACTACTCATCAATCCAACTGAAAATATTCAGATCCTACAAGGGCATGATCCTTTTCATCTCCAAAAGTCTTGGATGAATGCTCTCAAGGGAGGCAAAGCCTATGCCCATTGCAGTAATGTTATCTCTTTGGAACAGCTCAGGCGCATCCAAGAGGCTATCACCTTCTTATATTACCAAATTATTGCAAGAACTCAAAAGTTGCCTGATGTCAAGATTGCTAGGTTCAGTTATGGGTATGAAACTTCTATAGAATTTACCACCTCATACTTGGCCTCTACATGCCCATTTTTAAATCGATGAACTTGGGAACTATTAGCTTTTCTTCATGTATGAAAGTTCAGAAGGTTGCCTTATAATTCTGAGAAAGGAACCATGGACTTTACAAGTGAACTTCCTCAATGTCAATCAGCTACAACCGTTCTTTAGGCCATAAATGGATCACATTAGATCAACATGAGTGTGGATTCAATTACCTAACCTCTCGTTTGATCTTGGACCATTTTGCAGTTGGCATCTTGCTTCGGTACTCCACTAAAATTGGATGATCATACCATAGTTGGGGGAAATGTCGATTCACAAGGGTGTGCATTGAGATGGACCATGTGAAATTGGTCAAACAAGGAGTTTGGGTTAGGATGTTGAGCGACCATCATTACTTCCGACGAGTTACATATGACAATTTATCGGAGATGTGCTTCACTTGAGGGAAAGTCATGCACCAAATCATATATGTGTGCTACGGTAAAATATATATGATCTTTCTTCCTCTACAGTGTAGGTCATGAAAGAGATGAGAGGCAAGGATGTGTTGTATGGTATGTTGATTTGATCTTACCTTCCACGACACCGACGACCTAGCATGGTAAAGGATACTGCTAAGGTCGTCCTTCATTGCAAAGAGGGTAAATTAGGTTCAAGGCTAGTTCAACCTTCCGAACTAGCTCCAATAGACAACTATTTATTTCGAGGCTCCAAGTGGACCAAATCATGACCACCCATTAGTTGTATATCCAGATCCAATGTATATCATTTGGGTAACAAATAATTTCCCAACTCTAATGAAAATTTACCCCAAGAACCCTAATCTCACTTATTCTATCCTAAAAGCCAAATACCATCACATGTCCACCTAATACACAGAGACTCCTTACAAGACCATTTATCCCAAATGAAAGCTCGTGATCCTTCGATACTACCCTACAACACATGTGATTGTCCCTCATCTTTGTCTTCAAAAAATGCAAAAGATAAAAAACCACTCTCTATTTTAATTGATGCCTTATAGGGTTTTCTTGACCTTCCTCCTCTCCAACCTCTTTCTTCTTGTGCATAGATGTTGATATCTACAAGCCAGGGGTACAACTTGTCACCTTATAAAGAAATGATTTCCAAGATCTTAGCTTCCTTAAACCCTTCAAGGTGAGGCGACAACTCATGCAACTTAGAGATAGAATACATATATGCATATTTCCTTCCCAAAGTTATTATCCTAGTGTTGGCTTTGACGGCGATCCTACGACGCCTTGTATAAAAATAGAATTCTGTGTGTCTTGTGTCGTACTCATGCTAGTCAACCAATGCTTGATCGTGGGCGTGCCCCACCCATGTCATGCTAGAAAAAATCGTGTCATATCGTGACATGCCAAAAGTGGCATTCAGACAACTTGACTTGTCTTGGATTCGACATGCTAGCCGTGACAAGCCAAATTGGATCGAGACAAGCCATTAATTAATTATTTTTTTTTGAATTTTTAATATATTTTGAAAAAAAAATCCAACTTTTTACATAATAAAATTTATACTTTATATACATATGATATAATATTCAATATAATCATATCTTAAATTGATAAATTAAGAACTAAATAATATCTATATGACATTATTCTATTAATAATTATTATATAAGTTAAATTTGTCTTATTAGAAATTTATAAGGAATTTATTTATTATATAAGTTAAATATAGGTGAAATCCTAAAAATTATGTTTGAGGAAGGAATTGAACTTGAGTCAAAAAGGTATTAGGACACCTTGACTACCAAAAATCTCATATGCAATCTAATAACAAAAAATATGAGGCTCAATTGTGTGAGGCCCGTCCAGGCTCGTTCTCATCAGGCTCGTATTGTGATAGGTTAAATTCCCCAAAGGGGCAGCCAAACCCCGCCCGAGGTCCACCTCTAGCCTTAAGCGATGCGATTTGCAACACCCGGGAGATGACCTTGCAACATCCTTGGCAACACCCTTTATTGGGGCATAATTATAAAAAAATTGGTGGTGTCATGACAATGATCTGATGCAGCATCAAGCATGACATTGTCTGAAGCAGTCCTATTTGGTAATCATGCTATCCATCTGGCATGTCCGCAACATCAAATGGACATGACCCATCTTAGTTCATCTATAGTTTTTGATGGGCACATCTCACCTAACTCGTCCGTAGATTCAACTGAGAATGGTGAAATTTGCAAATTTAACTGGCAAACCATGTAGTGTAGTTCTTGTCGATCATTAATGCTGGCACTTTGCCCACATGGTGCTGGTACCCTTCTTGTATGGTGGCGCCACACACCAATGTCGTGCCTATCAACATGGAAGCACACTTCCGTGTGGTGATGCACGCCCATGCAGCAACATTACTCTACTTGTGCATTCCCATGTCACGCCTGCCTGAATGGCTACGCAAACCCATGCCACGCCCCCCCCCCCAACATAGCTGTGCGCGCCCCACTTGCATAGCTACATGCACTTGCCCATATGGTTGTGCATGCCCACTCCGTGCGGTGGCAACACCCTTCCTATGCGATGTTGCATGTTCATGCCACGCCAATAGGGCGTGTACCCGTGCAGCGGTGTGCACATTCGTTTAGCACTGCATGTTCTTGTGACGCCTCTATCGTGCCTACCCACATACTCATGTCGCACCTTCCCATGCGGCAGCCCATGCTCGTGCCATGACATCGCGTAGGCATGCGCGGCATGTGATGACCCATGCCCATGCGACGCAACCATCTTCGCTTCTAAATTTGTCCTTGTTAAAATTGTTGTTTCACGCCTCTTGTTCACCCAATGATGGAAGATATCATGACGAACCCAAAGCTCTAATAGATAATCACTGTGAAACTTGGCTCTGATGGAGAATCATCTCTTGAATTTGTTAAAGGATTGCCATGTAACTTTGATACTAGTTTCTTACGGATGATACCACAATATTTTGGTTTGATACTATTTTGTACCAATGGTACCAGAATATATTGCTTTGTTATCAATTTATTGTGGAGATTGTCGAGAAAGAAGAAATAACACACAAAAGAGGATGTCAATATTTAATGATAATAAGGTTCACCTCTAATTAAGTTATGTCATCGTGCAGAAGTAGATATTTATTCAAAATTGAAAATTTGCAGACAGACCATACATGAGCCACCTATAGGTCGGATCATCAAGGATCCCATATGTAATCCCTTGATTAATCCCCAATATGATATCTCATCTAGGATGGCTTTCACCGCCCATCTGGAGCCCGAGGAAGTATCATGAAATTCCCTAATTATCCTCCCTACAAGGGGCTCAAGGATAGTCTATTTGTAATTCTCTCATTATGAATAAATATCTACTTTTGTTTGCTTATGTAACCCAATTAAGGATGAACGTCATTAAATATCGGTAACCTCTTATGTGTGCAATTTTTTCTCTCTCATCAATTTTTGTAACAAACTAAAATTAGAGCAATATGTCTTGATACCATCCATTACACTAAGAAGTATCACATTCCATGAGGAAAAGTAGAAGAAACACATGATTATTAAGGAGTATTGGAAGAAAGCTATCAAAACACAATGCAATTTCAACACCAAAACACATAATGTAATTGATGAACTTTCCCAAAAATGTGCACCTTGGGTAGGATTTGCTTTACCTCACCTATCTTTGCATGTATAAATTATACCCATAAGATGATCCTATTTCACTGTATTTGTTCACATACCTTTTTTTACCTTAACTTTGATCTTCATTTTCAAGTCTCCAATTTGACCATATATGTAACGCCCCCAAATTCACACTCACCACGTGACCGAATATAGACTTGAAGATGCTATGTCCTATCTTCTTTGACTTTAAATTTGACTAAAAGACTAGCCAACATATAAAAAAAGCAATAACTTCAAAATAAAAACTATATAAATGATTCTAGCCAAATAAAACATCCTTTGAAATTTGTTCAATAAAGGAAGACATAACTGATAAAATTCAGTAAAGACTATTTTAACTCAACTAGACTTGTATCATGTGCAAGTCTTCACATTACGAACACTTGCATCACCAGTGACATCTGTTGGAGATTAAGAACCAATAGGAAAACAATTCTACAAAAAAGCAAAGTAAAAAAACAATTGGATAAAAACAAAATTACTATAAACTTGATTGGATTAAAATTCTGAAAATAAAGTGGCCTATAAATAGGCATACAATGGAGAAAATGCAAGATAAGAACATGGAGATAGTGTCTAAAAAGGTGGGAAAAAATATGGCCACAAATACCATGATTACAAATAAAACATGGGACACATTACTAGCACCACTAACAATACCACTAACACACTCCACTAACAACACCACTGAAAAAATAAGTCATGCCATGTTGGTGCTGACGTGGACAATATTTTGAATCATATTTCAACACTCTCCCTTGATTCAAAGTTGCAAACTCCGAGTAATTGTCTAAAAAAAATGCTCACATAGGAAGAGCTTTGGTGAACAAGTCTGCCATTTGTTCATCTGTACCACAAAATTCTAACTTAATTTACTCCTCCTCCACTAGATCAAGAATGAAGTGATGACGTATCTCAATATGCTTTGTTCGTCCATGCAGAACTGGATTCTTTGTCATTGCTATTGCTGATTTGTTGTCATAAAAAATAGTTGTTGCTTCACTTTGTTGCTGATGAAGATCCAACAAAAGTCTTCTCAGCCATATAGCTTGACAAGCAGCCGATGTTGCAGAAATGTATTCTGCTTCAGAAGATGAAAGAGCTACTGTTGCTTGCTTCTTTGAACTCCATGATATTGCCCCATATCCAAGACTGAAAATATTTCCTGAAGTACTTTTTCTATCATCCAAAGAACCTGCCCAATCACTATCAATAAAGCCAAATAATATGAAATTAGAGACTTTAGAATACCAAATGCCAAAATCTTTAGTCCAAATAATATAGCATAAAATACGCTTTGCTGCTCCAAGATGATGTTTCGATGGTGAATGCATAAATCTGGGTACAACACTAACAGAAAAAGAGATGTCTGGCCTTGCATAATTCAAATATATTAATCCACCAATCAAACTTCTAA
>LTAE01007622.1:0-22373 GCA_001647135.1 Pontederia paniculata
TCGGTCGACCGATCTTGACCTCCATCAGCTTCCACTCCTCTATGGTCGCTCGCTGACTCGCTTCAACATCCTGGACGCCCCATCTCTAAGTGAAGCCGACCGTCAAGCTCCAACGGTCGTCCGCCACCACATGTGGCCGACCGTCCTTGACATGTCCGCCAAGCCTCCTGGTCGTCCGTCACCTATGGCCGACCGCTTGTCATTCTGGACCGTCTTCAACAGCACCGGTCGTCCGCTGCCTTCAGCATCCTGGACACCACTTGTCATTCTGGACCACTTGTCTCGCAAGATGTCCGCCAAGAACAACCTTACTGGATTCGGTATGTAAATAGGCGGATCCTAATAGATAGATTGATATAATTTATAAATTGCATGTTACGATTCATGCTAGGTAATTATGATCAATTATGATGAGATTTAGAATGCCTAATGCATGATTAATCGCCTAGATGAAGATGTTAATTCGGCCAAGGAATTTTATTAGTTATGCTTAATATTTTTATGTCATAATTGATGACACAACGACGGAACACGGACCACGTCCCCTTTGACGCAGCCCACGTCTGTCGGGATGACCCCGCACTGTCAGCATGTGCTTGTTAAGTCGGCGTGACACGATTCGCGTCCACTCTGGACACGGACTACGTCCGTCAACACGAACCTGTTATGCCGGGACACGATTCGAGTCCTCGGACACGGCCACGCCTTGGCTGGAACCCTAACATCGATCATTTTAGACAAACACAACTTATCGTTGGACGTTGCTGATGTCACCATGACGTAGGGCGTGTTTCGAGTTAAAGAAGTTAACGTTAGAATGAAGATGAAACACAACTCGCGTTGAACCGAACATGGTCCGCGTCGGCCGAAGAAGATGAACAGAAATTCCTAAAATGTTATGGTCGTGAAATGACCTATTTTTGATGATGAACACTGCCTCTTAGGTCGTTATGATTAATTTAATGAAGAACGGACAACGACGCGGCCTACGTCGAAGTACGGAAATGGCTTGGAAACGACACGTGTCTAAGAGTTTTATTTTAATATAAAGAAGATAACGAAATGATGGAAAACAAACCATGCCTTCACCCGACACGGCCCGCGTCGTCTCGCCAGAATGGTGTGTTCGACCATCGATACCAGTACCGAACACGACCCGTGTCCGTGATCGACATGACCTGTGATGGCGCTGCTGCAATGTCAATGATGATGTGAAAACAATATTGATGATTAAGGATTAATTACGAGGATAAGATAAAGGGCCTCCATGTTTCACCTAAATTAAATGTTGAGGTCATCATATATCGTTATCGCTTTAGGAGCGCAATGATGTTAAATATAGGACAGGTAGTGTAGCTGCCACCCAATTCCTGTTGTTTGGCTTGTCCCCGCCCTGCAACGAAAGGATTTCTTGAGCACCCTATGTTGGTCATAGCTTGTGCACCCCCATTGACCTATGGCGAGACCTCCAACACTCATGAGCAATTCAAAGTCACCAAAGCAATCCTCAAAATCATTTCAAACGCACTAATGACATAAGTCAAAGATATCAAAGATAATCAATTAGTCTAAATATTGCATTTGCATATTGCATTAGAGAATAAGGATTATTAATTGATGATAGCTATTAATGATTGACGAATGAAGAACAATGGATGAAAATTAAAGAATGATAATAATGTGAAGTAATTAAAGTTTGGTCATAGTCATAGCTTACTTCTTTAGTAAAGATAAATGGTGGAATAATTGATGTTTGACATCTGGTCTTAGCTTACTCCTTAGAGTGATTGATATTTGACTATCAGTTATAGCTCACTCTTGATGCCAAGATATTATAAAAGATGTTATGTTAATGATGAAGTAAAGATGATGTTATGAAAAATTATCCTAAATATAAAGACGATGCTAAGATGATGCATCGTGAAAGCATGTAAAGATGAATATAGGTACACAGAAGAAAAGTAAGCAATTGAAGATGAATAATTGATATTTTGATTATGTCATTAGCTTATTCCTGCTTTTTATTTATCATGTCATACTTCTGTATTGTTTCTTTACATATTGGGAATCATAGCTCTTGAGGATACTTCTTTTCTTCTGTATTTGATCTGGTGATACATGATGCTAGTGGTGCATGCGGCGACTAATGATTGTGGTGATTTACTTTGCAAATCTCTAATGATCCTCAATGTCTCTTCGTTTACTATTTTCTATGAATTGTTATAGTTAGACTTTTGAGATCATCTAATTTTATTAGATGTAAGACTTTCGGATATTTTCGTTATGTTATAAAAGAGTTTTGGACTCCTTAAGTTTTTAATTTTTTCGCATTTTGTTGACCGGTCATGATAGTCAACATTTAAGTCAAAATTATATATGATGTTGTAACGCTCGCAAAAGGACATTCTGCCATGTAGCGGTGTGATCTTTTGGGGGCGTTACAATTTTAATTTCTAGTAATTAGTTATATAGATTCTTGGGGTCCTCAATGGACTTTAAATATTCTAATAACTAAAATAAGAAGAGTCGTCTTAGCTGATTAGTATACATCTCATTTGTCTTCATTATTTAACATTTTTGTAAAACTACCAAAAGGAAAAAAATATTAACAAGTGTAATAATAATTACTTCTCGAGTTAACTACCGCGAAGTTGCAATCATCTTGCATGTTTTCTTTCACTACGTTGCCTAAGCTTTAGCTAGAATCGAAATAAAGGCAATTTACACTTTTTTTTAGTATTCCTCTCTTGTATAATAGTATTCCTACATTTTTAAATATGCTTACGCATACTATAGTAGATTACATTTGAAAACGTGGAAGGCTAATCACGCTAATTAACTTTGGTAGGTCATGTTTAATGTTGCATAAAGTATACTGAGTTATATGAATTAACAAAAGATATACATCGTATACATGAATGTTGCACATGTGTCAAAGTGTTGCATCATGTGCGTTATGGATCCAGTTATCTTGGAATCGTGCAAAAATAAATAAACTATAAAAAAGAAAGGTAACAGCCATTATCATGTTATTAGCATTTCTTTTTCAGATACAAATGTAGATAATGCGAGTTGACTTAAACATAATAGTTATCAAATATGTCACTGTATAAAATCTCAACTTGCCACATGTTCGGTGCATATTCTGTCCTTTTTTCAGATCTCCTTACTGATATTTAAGACAATTAATATTTAATTAATATGATATTTGAGTGAAAGTGAAGAAAATAAACTTTAGTTAAATTAGTGATTTTAAAATTTAAACTTAAAATTATTAATTTCCGTCCACTGTAGAACAATTTTATTATAAGTGTGCGTTTTTTATGGAAGATATATTTAAAAATTAGTTGGGAACGTGTATGGTGTAATATTAATAAGTTAACAAGCAACCTCACATTGTATATTAAAAGGTTTTGATCAATATCAATTCAAAAAATTTCACGCTCATTTTACTTTTAATTTTCTTATTATGCTTAGGCCATAAATCTCTAAAAATAACTTTCATCATCACTATAGTTCAGAGTTTGCAAAATATAATATGAATTTTTTTATTCTAAAGATAAGCTAGATTGACTATTTTTTCATGTTGTGTTAGACAACACTTTTACCTACCAAGCTAAACATAGTTTGCGCATTGAATAATCATGCGTTACATGCGTGAAGTTTCGTATTCCGCTGTTGGGCTCGGAAAGTGCGGCTCACAATAAAAGCTCATTAGGACTTGATGCTTATTCAGTCCTAAGGCCCTCTTTGGGGTTTCTGAAAAAAAATCTTGTTTTTAGAAACGATGTTAGACAGTTTTCTAAAAGTATGTTACTATGACAAAAAAAAAATTAGGATGGATGTTTGGGTATTACCTCTGAATTTTTTTTAATATTTAGTAAAGTCATAAAAGAAAATCACAGGATAAATAATTCTAGAAGCTACGTGGCATGATTATATTTTGTAGTGTAATAACATGCGAAGCTGCTGCTATGAACATAAGTAAAAAAAATGGGGTCATGACTCATAATTTTTTTACGACATAAAATGGCTAAAACGTTCCATTTTGTTTATAGTGGTCGATACAGTCTGTCTATTTATTATCGACTGTTACAGCACATTAATGAATATCAATAATCTATCGATGACTCCAACGGTCAATGACCATAAACATAATTATAACATCTCCCACACGTCTTGGTCAGCACTTCACTGTCCGTTCAGAGTCTAACTAAAAATCATGTCCTCATATCATTAAATTTCATTATCCGTGAATATTTCATACTGACTCAAATATTCTTAAATCTTATCATGTCCATATACTTGATGATGATTATAATTTTCTTTGTGAGAAAATCAATCAATATATCACTCGTAGGCACATAGTTTCTTGTCACTTCCTTCTTATCCATTATATCTTGAACATAGTGATACTGAATCTCAATATGTTTTCCTTTTGAACTATTGACTTCATTATGTATCAAGTTTATCATTGTTTGATTATCACAGTACATAACTAATGACCCTCTAACAATATTAACCCTTAGTTCCAAAAGGAAACACATGAGTCATACATCATGAGTGATTGTTGTATTATAAGTAATATACTCAGCCTTCTGTTGTCAAGTCATGCATCCCTATTTTTTTGTTATTCTAAGAAATGACTACACTACCTAGAAGGAATAAGTGAATCTGATGTGAACTTGCAGTTATACATATCGCTGATGAAGTTCGTATCTAAATATCCTACTGTCTCGAGTGTATCAGTCTTGTATGTCAATCTCAATTGTACCTTATCCTTCAAATATCTCAATATCCTCTTAATGATCTCCTAGTGAATCTTCTTGGAATTACTTTGAAATTTGCTAACTAAGCTTATCGTGTAAGCTAAATTGGACCTCGTACATAACATCACATACATTAGGCTATCCATCGCTTCTGCATAAGGCTCACCCAAAGGTTCTTGCTCTACATTGGGATATTGACTTTTATTCAGTCTTTTTTCAATCACTAGCAATGTCAATGTGGGACTACTATAATTGCAACTCAAACCTCCTTAGTACCTTATTAGTGTATTGTTCTTGACTTAAACCCAAGCTTCATGAGTTTCTATCGTGATTGATTTGAATGTCCAGTACATATGAGGTCTCTAATATGTATATCATTTCAAGTCTCTTGTTCATTTTTTTGAATCTCATTGAGCATTTCTATATCATTTTTGGCAAACAGTATATCATCCACATATAATGGTTATATCATAAAATTATTCTCATTCCACTTGATGTAGATACAATGATCCAATTTGTTCATTCTAAAATCAAATTGGACTATTGTCTCATGCTCAAGTATCATTGTTTAGACTATTACTTTAAGCCATTTGATTTTTGAAGATACACTTGATTCTCATGATCTTTTATCTTAAGGTTTCTACATATAATCACATCCATTGGGAAAAACTCTAAATTTATATATACTACTATCACTAAGATTGTTCGAATGATGCAAACTTAGCCATCGGAGAATGAATATCCAAAAAATTTATCCCTACTTACTGGGTATAACCCTTTGCCACTACACTCGTTTGGTGCCTATCAAGAGAGGTATCAACTCAATACTTTCTCTTGAATTTTCATTTGCACCCTTATATTTGCCTATTTTCTGACAAATATGCTCACACTCCGTTTTATTGAGTTCATTTTGACTTTCATGGTGGCCGACCGTGATTCCGGCTTATTTGAAACCATCACTTCTTTGTAAGGAATATGATATGTATTATCCTTTATCTGAATACCAACAAAGTAACACGACACCTCACACTCGTACATAATAAAATCATCTAAATTTGCAGTTATTTTCTAGGACTTTTTCTTGGTGCCGGTTATACCTTATGGAAATAATGAGTTTCTTCACTTTTTTCAAAGGTATATCATTCTTTATAACCAAGGTTGTCAAGATCGCGATCTTGATCGTAAGATCGTGCGATCTTACGATCCCTACCAAGGGAAATCGATCTCGATCTTAAATATAAGATCGAATTCGTAGGATCGATATGATCGTAAGATCAAGATCGTAAGATCGGTAAGATCGTAAGATCCTAACGATCCTACTATATTAGTTTAATTTTTTTTCTTTTCTTTTTCACACTTCCTTTTAAAAGAAATAAATGTTATATTGATAATATATTACATAAAATATATTTTTAGAGCATAAAAAAGTGAAAAAAATGTATGTATGTATGTATGTATGTATGTATGTATGTATGTATGTATGTATAATATATATATATATATATATAATATATATAATATTACTATTTATAAAACTTTATTTTTTAGCATATAAAGTTTTTAAAGTGATAAAAACTAATAAAAGATGTAAAATATATATTAAAATATATTTAATAAATCATTGAATATATGTATATGTTAATACATATTTATTTTAAATATATTTTTTGCTTATAGGTAGGATCTTACGATCCTCGATCCGATCTTACGATCTTCGATCTTATCACCCCCTTCCGATCTTAGGTAAGATCCCGATCTTGACAACCTTGTTTATAACATCAACTCCGACTGTTGAATAGTACAATGTATCATCGGAGTTATATTCACAGTGTCTTAGAATCGTGAGAGGATCATCATTCTCCTAGACCTACTTCTTTTCGTTATCAAGAAAGGTAGCATCATGATTCTCTATGAGCCTTTTTTCTTTGGTGGAAGAATCTATACCCTTTGAATTTTTCACAGTATCCAATAAACTTGCATATTTTTGTCATAAAGTCTAACTTGACTTTGAGCTGACTAGGAACTAATATATGCATTTTACATCCCCACTTTCGGAAATGACCCAATTCGGGAGTTTTGCCATTCCACAAGTTGATGTCGTTGATTTTGCAAACTTATTGAAAATTTTGTTATGTATGTAACTCACAGTCATCATTGTCTTACTCCAAATGCGTTTTGACAGATCCGAATGGGACAACATATACTTCACTGTATTCATCAGAGTTTTATTCTTTCTCTCTGTCACACCATTCTGTTGTGGTACATATGACATCGTAGTCTGCCTATATATGTCCTTTGAAATGCAATTCTCAAATTTTCAAGAGGTATAATCTCCTCCTCTATTTGTCCTTAAGCACCTTAAAGATATTTCTAACATTTTCTCAACTTGTGCTGAGTACCATTTGAAAGTTTCAAAACTCTTGACTTTCTCTCTAATCGTCAATGAATGTAACAAAATACTCTTTACTCATGTATATAAAAACACTCAATGGACCCAACTATCTGAATGGACCAATTCCAACAACTCTGTTGACCTTGTCCCTATAAAAAATGAGATCTTTGTCATTTTTCACGCCAAACAATGCTCACAAGACATTGTCCTTGCGCCAAAGGTGTTGAATACTAAGTTCATCTTCTTTATTTGTTTCATTCGAGTTTTCTAGATGTCCCAACCTCTCATGTCAGTTATCATAATCAAATAATAATAACACAAAGTACACAAAGAATATTTTTTTACTCATTCTTTATTACATTCAGGCAGAACATGTCATGACAGAGTACATACTTTTTAGTTGCATACACCTACTATTTTTGCCTATTGTCACCCGAGTACTATAGAATTTAACTTCAAGTCTTTCGAGAACAAAAACAAATTGTGTCTTATTCCTGATGCGTACAACACGTTCTTGAGTATGACGAAGTTGTCACATATATCCAGCTTATACTCATCAATATATATGTGTTGTTGCCCTTATATATATATATATATATATATATATTCCTTACATTTAAGAATTTTAATTTTTTTTATTAATCTATTTTTAACTTTTAAGAGAGAGTATTGAGGTGGATGAGAGTAGCAAGCCGACGATTGCGAATTCATATGACTAACTGTCTAATTATAAAATAAAATTTAATGACCGTATTGATACAAATGTTAAAGTTTGACGATTGTTTTTAAAAATAATTATTGTTCGATACACCCTGAGAACTAATTCTTTTTTTTTTCTATCTCACAAATTCACGGCAGTTATGCACGAGAAAAATCTCCAAAATAATACCATGCCGCTACCCTCCCTTTTCTACTAATTCAAATCTTGGTAAATTAAATTTTAATTAATTTATTCCTATTTGGGCCTATGACACCGCCCAACAAAATTTATACAATTCTGATTAAATTTATTTAACTAGTTTCCTTTAAATTATTTAACTAATTAAATTTAAATTTATTCCTATTTGGGCCTATGACACCGTCGTAACATCGGATATGATCGATCCCACGTCGACGCCGATGTGATTGGAAGACGGTTCCTTGTAGTCTGCATTGGAGTAGGTGTCGAACTCCACGGCGACGAGGTCCCCCCTGGTGTCGAACAAGCCGAGCATCGAATCGGTGGCGCCCTTCGGAATAGCGACGGAATCCGGTGGCGCGAGGAAGAAGGTCATCCCGTCGCCCGTCGAGTTCGGGACGACGGCGGTGATCTGGAAGGAGAAATGAGTAATGAAGTTTGTGAGTTTACCGGTGTACGCGTCCCTGAGGGCCACCCGATCCGTGCACACGGCTCTGCCGGCGCTGTGGTGGTCCTTGGTGAGTTCGATGTCAGTGCCGTCGATGAAGGCATCGCCGTAGAGTCGGACGCTGCCTTTGTTGGCGGCGTGGCTGATGTCTGAGAAGTTGAAGGAGAGGGCGCTTTCGAGGGGAACGGCTAACAGCAACGAGCACGCGATGTAGAAGAAGAAGCACACGGCAGGCGAAGCCATGCATGCAGGAACACAATTGAAGCGGTTCTGGGATTTCTTTCACTTTTGGGTATATTAATAGTTTTATTTTATAGACTTGATCATTTGAAAAAGTCACAATTTAATTCGGATGGTCGGAGATAATGTTATTATAATCTATATATATGGTCGGGAACGGCACATTTAATATTTGATTACTCCCAATAATTTTTTGATACTTATCGAAAAATTCTAGTTTTAGTATACTTAAAAAGGAAGGAGCTGCTTTTCCAATTAATCTTCTTGATTCAACGTTTTTTAATGAGCAAAATGGCCATCGTGCAAGTTGAAAAAAAAATATGATAAGATTGAATAGTAGGCGAGATAACGGGCGACTCAAAACTAATAGCAAATTAGTCGAAATTTTTATTTGTGGTTGATGCACATAATTAATATAATTTTTTGAATATTAAGATAAGAATCAAAATTTGTCCACTTGCATTTTAATAATTAAAATTGTATAAGATATCTTTTTGTGTTTTGAGATATGCGCTATATTTTTTTTTTATAGAAAACTTAAACTCTATATTCAAAAGAATGAGCTGTATATTATTAATTATTTCACAATAGAAAATGATTCAATTCTAGAGCTAAGGATCATATTTTGCAACCGAAAAATTCTGAAGTATCCTCTGAATTAGGTACTCTTCGCTGGATATTATTTCACTTCAAGTCAATTGATATATTTGATATTCTCTTCTCTAAGCCTTTCTATGTTTCTAGTAAATGTGCAGTGGACCCCACTTTTATTAAAAAAGAGGTGTATGTTGACTGTCCCTTTCTTCATTGACCCAATAAAGTTAGAATTGACTCAGGAACAACTCATGCTAGTCGTTAAGAGTCCAATGTAAACTTTATGACATCATTTGGTTGAACAATAAAATAAAAATAAAAATTTTATTTCTCAGCTCATTGGTCTCATATAGCATTTAATGTTAGATTGCACAAAATTTTTCTTTTTTGTATTTTAAGAGGACGTAAGATTAAAATATTTCTATTGGATTAGGATTAAAGTATTTATAATGATACAAAGTTTTGTATTTGACTTCAGCTAATAAAGTTGGAACTCAATTTGGAAAATAATAGTACTAATTTTGAGGGACAGATTTGTGTGCCTAATTGAGATATCAGAAGTTAGTCTTAAATTTAAAATTTAAAATTATTAATTTGATTAAAGAAATATTATTTTTATTTTTCAACTCTGAATTAATCAGCATCGGGAGTCCGACGAGTACGACAACAAAGTTGGAACTCAATGGATCTAAATTCAACGTGACTATAGGGAAACAGTAGTACTAATAAAAACAATGCCAGTAGCTTAATGGAAAGGGCTTTTATTTGGGCTGTCACTATCGGCAATGCAATTTGTTATTTGTTGCATTCATCGCCATTCAAGAGATGGGGCCATGGATTAGGATTTGAGATCACTTACTTCAAGAGATGGGGTCCATGGATTTGGATTTCCGGTACGGATTTTGAGTGTAGAGTCCACAAGGACAAAAATCTGATTCAAATTATTTTATATCAAGTTCTAATGTAAAACTAAAAGAACAAATAAAAAAGACAAAACAAATTAAGTATGAAAAATAAAAATAAAAATTAAGAATAGAAACATTTAAGTTATAAATATATTAAATTTCACATAAAAAAATAACTATGAAATATTTTTTAAGAAATGAATCAAAATAAATATGAAAATATTACATAATGAATAGCAAAATATGAATAATTTTAATATTTTTAAATAATATCATTTCTCAAATTTTCAACTCACATCGCATCATAATTTTATAGTAATAAATAATATAAAATTGAAAGACAGCAATTATAAAATAAAAGATTGAATAGAAATATCAAGAGCGTTAATTTTAAAATCCCAAATAATGATAATAAATGGCATATTATGCGTTCACAAGAAAATATACAATTAATAAAACAAAAACGCATATATATATATATATATTCGTGTAAGAAAAGAAATATTTTATAATCGTCAAAGTTTTAACGAGAGAAAAATAAGAGAATTTGGGGTCCATGAATTAGTGGTGGAGAAAAGGAACCATTGTCTGTGGGATCCAATGAAAGAATGGATAAAACTATGTGGTTTCATAACAAAATTATTTAAGTTAGAAGTATTTCATGACAAAATGGAAATGAATATATGATATCAAATTAAAAATAGTAAATAAAAATTCTAAAAGTTGTTAAACTAAGAAACTAAAATAAGAGCATAATAGTAGAAATAATATATACTAAAAATAAAGATAGAAAATTATAAGTTAAAATAAAATATATTAAAACAAATTAAATAATATACTTGATTAAACTTAAATAGACATAAAATAAAATAAATATTTTTAGCAAAAAAAACTTTTAACTAATTGATCATTTACATCCCATTCCATAATTTCAAACACATAAATTTATTTTTTCAAAAGTTTACTTTCATCTATCCAATAACGAAAAAGTAGTTCATGTTACTTATAAAGTATCATAGAATTTTTATTTACAATTATTTACCTTCTCCTTCAAATTACATCAAATCAAACTTAGCTTTTCTATGTACCTTCATTACGCAACACATATAATGGTAATGTGTCTTAGAAGAAAGAAAGAAAAACATATTTAACATTTTAATTCTTGCTAGAATTCATCCATTTATAATTGGTCCAAGTGATAGTAATTTAGACTTGAGATTAAGCGAAATAATTGTTCTATTTTTTTATTAAAAAATTTCCTACGTAACATCATATTATTTAATTTTCTAATAGTAAAATATTAGATTTATAACGAATATTAAATTTTTTTCTTTTAATCTTTTTTATTCACCGTAAATTTATCATGATTAAAAAGCTAGTTAACGTAATATTATCTATTTAAATAAGTAACATCTTCATTTTCTTTTTATATTAACATTCAAAGAAATACAATTTCATTTAAATAAACTGTTAATCCCAATAAAAGGTTTAACATATTCCCTCCATATTTAAATCAAGAACCAAATTTAGCTTTTGATGTATATGCATTCTTCGTTGTTGGTACCGTGATGTAGACAAAGTAATTTTTTATTCACAAATCATAGTGCATCTATAATAGTTAGTACATATTTGTATAATAGTTCATGGTTTAGACATCCATTTTACCTGATTTAATTTGAGAATTTAAGGAGCATATTGTAGAAGCTAGTTTAATATAGTGATATAGCACATGAAAAATAAACGTTTTAAATATGATCACAAGTAGTATGCACGATAAATAAGGATTTTTCGTGTCAAAGAAATAATAATACAAGTGCGCTACATATTTTTTTCTCATATATATGTATATCATATTTTATATATAATAAGCATACTTTGAATTTCACTATAGAAACTACAACAAACTTTCACAAAAAAATTTTTCCCTTTACTTTGTTTGGTCAAATTTATTTATTGATCAAATTGGATTACCAAAATTTTAGAATCATCAATTTAATAATTCTATCTTTTTATCCCATTCGATTACTTTATTATAATTTGTAATATCAAATTTCTAGTTGATGGAATTTTAGTTTGAGTGCACCCACATTAAAAACGAAGATAATAATGTAGACGCGAAGAATGAAAAAAAAAAGACAAATCTTAATTTTCTTTTTTGTTCATAAATGACGAGGCTTATACATGCGTATGCCTAGCAGTACAAAGCAATCTAAAATAAGTAGTATACATTTATTGGAAAGAATTATCAGTATATTATTCGACAGGGACATCCTTGTCGAGAAAGATTAAAATTTTAACAGTTTCACCACACTAAAAAAATAACTTCTTGAACTGAATTATAAAAAAAATAATTAATAATTTTGAGTTCGAATCTCAATAAAATTATTTTAGTTAAAATTTATCTTTGTCGCATTCCTATAAACACCGAATTAATTAGACACTAATTTCGATCGAAAAAAATAACTTATCGAGATTGGGGCTAGACCCACCCATCTATTCCTTTTTCCGATATTTCTGGAATTTAAAAATAAAAATATTAACACCCCCTATTTTTTTTCTAACAAGTTACATGGATGCATTATATCTTGGTGGGAATTGAACAAACGCATTCGCGAGGATCGTCCGTGCCCAAGTTGGCTAGTTGAATAAATGGCTTGAGAAGGCTTCGACATTTCTAGTCGTGTAGCTAATAAATTACATTTGAAATTATCCAATACTTAATATACGTAAACAATTAATTTAGCATGCATACTATATACATAAGAAAAAAACGATGGAGGTCTTGAGGCATGTCCGTGGTTGAAGTTAATTCATTGATTAATATGCAAGAAACGAGAAGACATTTGCTTGATCAACTCATCCAAGCGTACATTTAATGATGGAGGCAACTTGCTTAACTACTTCCTGGATGGAAATTAGGAGCCAATGTGAATTAGATAAAAAAGGTGTCCACAAGGAGAGACGAAATATCAACTTTGGCGACGGAGACCAATAAGTAGAACCATTTTGGACTTAATAGCTAGTTGTTCACTTGAGGTCTATGCTCTCGTGTTTTCTTGATACAATTGCTGACGTGAAGTAGACGAGACGACCAAGTCAATGTGTTGTCTAATTCAACGCTAGTAAAGATATTTTAATTCTAGCATTTCAAAAGTAATAAAATTGAAAAAAATGTATTTTTTTAGTTTACTCTATTCTTATTTTTAATGTAAAGCAATTTGGGTTTGAACAAATATTCTTTAAATATGAAGAATATTTGGAAGGATGAGCACGACACATACAACATATTTGAAGATAATAGATGAATGAACTTAATCTAAGTGAAGACAATAGATGAAATATAATAACTTGGAATCCTTTTGTTTCCATTTTATAAATAACATATTTGAAGATGTTAGGTTTGACTAGGAGCAATATATCTAGGTCTTGGTATCCTTACTGAGTTAAATAAATTTTCGAATTTATTTTTTAGTATAGGTAAAAGTTTTTCATTCATCACTATTTAGCATATAATTATGAATAAATATAATCGACAGTAACACTTTTGAATAATCGATATAAATATTGGTGCCATCAAACTATACTGCGACTGCAATATATGATGAAGTCCCGGAATGTTTCCAAATATTATATGGATTATTGGGACGATTTTTAACTTTATCAAGAAAATCTTGGTCCGCTTCCATATTTTGTCAATTTCGCTATGGGTTCGCACATTATTCAGAAATATGTAATTCTATATGTAATAAATAATCTATTGTAACAACAAAAAATGTGGATTATGATGGAAATTAAATAGGACATGTCAAATACGAAAGTGGATCGTCCATGTGGCATATCCACGAACATTTAGCGTGCCGAGCTCGTTCTGATGGTTGGAAATCAAATCACTGAAAATGTAATAGTTACACCATAACTCAAAAGCAAGGGAGAAAAAAAAAAGAGAGTTAAGTGAGACTGACTACACTAGTCTCACCTCCTGTTCACTAACAACACACTTTACATCATCCGAAGAGTACCATCTCTCAAGCAATCCACCGTACTTGCACATGCACCCAAGGTGGTGCCCCTCTTAGAGTCCGCGTACCTTTTTTTTTTAATAAATTCTTAATTTTTTAGACTTTTAATTTTGAATTTAATTTAATTTTAATCTAATATGAGGTTCTAAACTCTTTTACATAAATCTTTATGTCACAATTGTTTCTAAGAGTTTATTATTTTCTTCCAATAATCATCACGTGATCTCTCTCTCTTCTCTTCTTTTCTTTCTTTTTCTCTTTTTTCTCTTTCTTCTCTTTCTCTCTCTTAATCTCAAAGGATATCAATAAGAGGGCAACAACGAACCACAATACAAGTGGAGGAGAAAAAGATTAAGAGAAAAAGTGGATGAATGTTCCTCAGTAGATCCCTCGTAGATATGGACTTCTTGAATAAATTGAGCATGCTAGAGTTTCTATTTTTACCTATTTAATAATGATTTAACATGATCATATCAAGTACTAGATTAGATCCTTTGATTTTATTGTAGATTGAATACTATTGTCGTGAAACTTTCTACACAAGAAACTAGGTTTTGATTGCTCAACAAAAGCGTTAATCCACCAATAGTGGAGCACATGCAACCCGCGTCTAATTCAACATGGCCCACATCGGTAATGCAACATTCCACAACGTCGAGGTCGACATGGTCCGCGTCATAAAGTCACACGATCCATTTTATCTAGAGCATAGTTTCTGTACAATGTTTAGGACATGGTCTGCATCATCCAAAGCAAGGTCACATTCCTTTGTTTACTTAAGTTGACGTTAGGGCATGACTTGTAATGCCCCAGACACTGTCCGTGACACTCAAGACATGACCCACGTCCTATAGTTTTATAGATGATAGGATACCAAATCACGATTCATATGATCTTGATCTATTGATGGTAAAACAAGGTTCATGTCTAAACTCGACACAACCCGCTCCCATCAAAACATGAGATCGCGCAAGACATGACCTGCGTCACCCACGACATAGCCAGCGTCCCTTATTCATTGTATTGATGTTATCAAACAACCTAAACTCGGAGCCGACACGACCCAGGTTAGAAACTAACACGATCCACATCGAAAGGTTAACCTATTGATGTGGCCTACGAACGCACCTCGTGTTAATCTAAAGTAAGATTCATAATATGTTAATGCATGAATGAAAATGATACATGTCAATGATTAGAACTCGAGAACATATGCTGATGACTCGTTGATCTAAACACGACCAATGTTCATATCAGACATGGGACGTGTTTAGATCAAACATGACCATGTTCAGATCAGACATGTCCGATGTTTGTTAGGCTGATGGTGAATAATATGTTTCCTTATTGCATTGAAAACCCTAGACTCCTTTTGTTTAAGGACCAATTTGGGGGAAAAAATGTTAAAAAAGCTAAGTAAAAAGAAAAATGAGGTCATATATTGGATAGTTTGGAGTCAAAGGTACATTTTATTGCATTGTTAGGGGCTAGTAGTACACCTGCAATGAAGATACTTAGTTCTTGTTTCCTAACCTTCTTCTCGCCTTGCGACGAAGAGGATTCTTGAGCATCCCCCTTGAGATCATCTGTCGTGGTTTGTGCACCACCATTGACCATTGCATTCACGCACCTGCTAAAAGCTCATGAGTACTATTTCAAATTCATTGCAAAGTCATCTCAAAATTACTAATGGGATAAGTCAAAAGATATGACACATTGAAATAAAAGATTTGTATTGAACCAGAGCATTATTTTGAATTGGAGCATTGAATCAAAGCATTGTATTGAACTAGAGCAACAATCAAAGCATTGTATTGAACGTGAGCATTCCATAGAAAAAAAATATTACATTGAATAAAAGAAAAAGTCTTGTAAAGAATTACTTGCTATGTAAGGTAAGAGATGTATTGCATAGTGAAATGACTATCATTGATATTAGCATTGGATTTGATCCTCATCGTGTTGCCTTTATGAAATGTGAAAATGATTATTGTTGACCTGAGAGTATTACATATAGTAGGCTTGACTGCATAGAGATAATATTTATCATTGACTTAAGATTATTCCTTATTTTCTGGACTCATTGCATATTGATGTTGTCATGATAGGCTTTGGGTTATTCCTCATTATTTGACCTTATAATAACAAGATCATGTTCTCGATGGACTTTATATTGACTCTTCATTGTTCTATGCTATGATTCATTCTATTAAAAGTTATCATATCAATGTGTTTATATACCTTACATATTGAGCATCATAACTCACGGAAAAATGACCTCCTCTGTATCGGATCCTGCAGGTTAAGGATCTACATAAATGATATTGGCGTGTGATGATTGGTGTTCGTGATGGATACAACTTGCACATGGTTATGGTCCTTGGTTTATCTGTCTTTTTTATTGAGTTTTAATAGTCATTGCCTAATATCTTTGAAGACACTACAGATTGATGTAAAACTTTCACATTCGATAATAATGTTTTGTATTATTTCACATTTTTATTAACTGGTCAAATAGCCAAACATCTAGTCAGAGCACAACATAGATAATGTCTCTAAGAGGGTATTTTTCCACGTGAAAGGGTGTGCTTCTGAGGGCGTTACACAAAGCCCGAGCATAAAGGAGAGGGAGGCATGATTTCCTTGCTGCCATGACATGGCATGGCTTGGAGGTCATGGTTTCCATGACTTTGTGCCATGTTTGGCACACCCAACATTAGCGATCAACAAATTAATTACCAATGAATTTTATAAATATATGTATATTTTTTGTGTGTTTTATTTTCTCTCGATCGATATAAGTAGTAATTACTAAGAAACATGCATGTGTCACGACCTCAGTGTAAACCTTGGTTTATTACGACATATAATAAACGATCAAGTAAAATTGCAAAAACGTGCTATAATTTCAAGAGTAATTTAATAAAAAATGGCCAAACCATGTAAACTTTTAATTGACCATTTAGAGCAAGTGCAACTATTTAACTTTTATAATATATAAGTCTAGTTTCAAATATTACAACTAACTATTTTCTTTTATATTACATATACAAAATGGTTCTCAAAGTTCCCAAGAGAAACATAGGAGACATAAGTCCCATCTATATCTCCTATCTAAAAGTTTTTTTAATCCTGACATAGGATCGCCAAGCACAACCACATAACTAGTCTACTGATCTAAAAGAAAATGAAAACACAATATGAGCAAATCACAACTCAGTAAGTTGAAAACTCATAATTCATGTGTTATCACATATTCAATTTGGATTAAACAATAATAAGCATATCATACCCTAATAAATAATGTACAGACACATTATCATGTGTATAATCAATATCACCATATTACAATAACATAGTAACATTGTGCTTGCCACATGGAGGCATATGAAAATCATGGACGCATGTACATGTCATATCACCAACTGGCCAAAGGTATCATCCATTTTGAAATATCATGTCAACCCTATCAGGGTAGTGATTGATGGATTCTAAAGGTGATGCATACGAATTCAAGTGGTGGCTCGCATTTGTTATAATGTAGCACCTTGGTTCGTATGGAACTTAGGTCCAAACAATCTTGAATCATCATTCTATGAATTTATCATATCAACCCTATAAAGTATTTCAACATATAGGCATAAACATATCAATGATAGGGGTAGCACAAATGCGTGCCTACATAAATTTTATAATATACAAGTCTATATGATATAATTTTAAGAGCAATATAATAAAATATGGCCAAATCATACAAATTTCTAATTGATCATTCAGAGCAAGTGCAACTATTTAACTTTTATAATATATAAGTCTAGGTTCAAATATTACAACAAACTCTTTTTTTTTATATTACAAATATAAAATGATTCTCAAAGTTCTCAAAAGAAACATAGGAGACATAAGCCTCATCTATACCTCATTTCCAAAAGTGCTTCTAATCTTGACATAAGATCGTCAAGCACAACCACAGAAATTGTCCACTAATCTGAAAAAAATGTGATATGAGCAAAATCACAACTCAATAAGTTGAAAAATAATCCATGTGTTATTAAATATTTAATTTGGATAAAATAATATAAAACATATCATACCCTCACAATAATGTACCAACACCTTATCGTATGCATAATCAATATCACCATATTATGATAACATAATAACGTTGTGCTTGCCACACGGATGTATATGAAAATCATGGATGCATGTACATGTCATATTACCAACTTGCCAGATGTATCATCCTTGGATATCACGTCAACCCTGCCAGGGTAGTGGTTGATGGATTCTAGAGGTGACCCCTATGATTTCAAGTGGATGCTCACATTGGTTACAATGTAGCACTTTGATTCGTATGTCACTTAGGTCCAAACAACCTTGAATCATCCTTATATGAATTTATCATACCATCCCTATAAATTATTTCAACATATAGAGGTAAATATATCAATGATAGGAGTAATGCAAATGTGTGCTTATGTAAGATGTGAATAACTCACCATGTCATATCAATCATATACATACTTGCAATAAAGTGATTCAATGCTTTATTACGATCATATAAACCATATATGTAACCATCACATGTATTCAAATGTATAATTACTTCAACACTAACACTTTATAGCATAAGTTATGTTTTAGTTTCCAACATAACAGATTGAGTAATATTGAACGTAAATAAATACATCGCAAATGATCCAGACATCATATTCTAGAGAACTTACTTTTTTCTTAATACTAGACCTTGTTACCTTTATTCCATATAAATCCCATAATTGTTCTATTTATGGATTAGACCTAGAAAACTCTAAGATCTAGCAATACACTATTTCATGTTAGTAAACTAGTAAACTAAATGTTATGCAATAGGAAGGTTATAACCCTATGTGTACATAACTTTTTTATGAGATTCCAGATGCCCTAGAATACTTATATAGATGTACTTTTATCACTAAAATAACATATTTAAAGTTTTAGTATTTAAATGATCGTAAAATAATCATTTTTAACCTATGCATTATGAAACAGATAGAATGATCCTTAAGTTTGGACACATAACTTATATTATACAATTTTAATTAAGGAAATTCCAAAGGATATGAAAAGTGGACTTCCAAATAAGTTCACATATTTAATTTCATAATTTCAAATTCAAAGGTGGTTTAACAACAATCTCAATTGCCAGGCTCTACTTTGTTCTTAGTTTGAACTTCTTCTTCACCATGAAGATAATATCCAATAGTTAAATGGTCCATTACTGATCAAGAAGACTTGTTTTAACCAAATTTTACAAAAATAATTCATAGGAGAGAAGCTAACAACTTACAATTGTGAACCTCAATGATATCGTCTTAATTTCTCTTCTACTTCCTTCTTCTCCTCTCTTGGTCACAATCTTCATATGGATAAGAATAGCAAGCAAGTGGGTATTGAAGTATGTATACTCATAATACCGACTTAAAGTCGGTAGAAAAATATTACCACTAAACCATTGTCAATATCATTTACATGTAGTCTTTTCTATTATTTGGTTTATTTATTCATTTAATTAAGATATAACATGTAATAAGAAACAACCCCCCATTTGAATTCAAATAAAATATTTATAAAATTAAATTCCAGAGGATTCAAAATCCAAACTTTCGCTCCAAGAACAAAAACGACGATTTAGATTTTTCATTTTTGTACCGTCTATTTACCTGACTAAGACTTACCCTAAAATTTATTAAAAATCACATTATCATACTTTAATAAAGAGGAACGATTATCGGGACTTTATTTTTTTTTTCTCAAATTCTAATATTTTCAGAAATATTCTCCCATGTTGCTTCCTTAACATAATGATTTTGCCACAAAACCTTCACCACTGGAATTACTTTTGATTGGAGAATTTTTTTCCTTTTGATCTAGAATCCGAATAGATTTATCTTCATATGTCATATTCCCTTCAAATTCAATGAGTTCATGCTCAATTACATGCGATGAGTCTGGTTCATGTTTTCTTAGCATGGATATATAAAATACATCAAGCACCTTATCCAAATTAGGAGGTAGAGCTAAGGTAACCTACTGATACAAGTCGTTCAAGAATCTCAAATGGTCCTATATATCGTGGAGTTAATTTACCTTTCCTACCAAATCCCAAAATTTCTTTTGTTGGAGATATCTTTAAGAAGACCTTATCTCCTTGTTGCAACTCAAAAGGCCTTTGATGATTATCAACATAGATTTTTTGTCTACTTTGCACTACCTTAAGCTTTTCATGGATGGGTTTGATTTTATCTATGGTGGTTCGCACTAACTTTGGAACTGTAAGTTTTCTTTCCCCAACTTCTTCCCAACATATGAGTGACTTGCAACTTTAATGCCTCATAAGGTGCTATCTCGATATTGCATTCATAACTATTGTTGTATGCAAATTTTATAAGAAAGACATATTCATCCTAGTTGCCTCCAAAATCTAAAACATATGCATGAAGCATATCTTCCAAAAGTTGAATAATTTTTTTTATTATCCATCGATCTATGGGTGAAAAGCTGAACTAATTTGTAATATAATACCCAAGGCTTGTTATAGAGCTTCCCAAAAGAGTGATATAAAATGAGAGTCACAGTGAGAAGTGATACTAACTAATATCTCATATAATCAAACAATCTCCTGAATATATATACATATATATATATATATATATATATATATACATATATATACATATATATATATACATATATATATATATTTTGAAGAGTAAGGATAATCCCTTCTATCAGGTACAAAGTAAGTTGACTTTGTTAATTGGTCCACAATAATCCATATTGCATTGTGCCATTTACTAGTCCTCGGTAATCCTTGAACAAAGTGTATAGTTATATTTTTCCATTTCCATTGAGGTATAGAATATGATTGTAACATACCTCCAAGTTTTTGATATTCTATTTTTATTTGTTGACATACTAAACATTTGAATACAAATTCAGCAATATTCTTCTTGATATCATTCCACCAATAATATTTTCGAAGATTTTGATACATCTTTATACTTCCCGGATGTACACTATAGGGAGTTCGATGTGTTGGAAAAAAGTTGAACAAATATTTGCGGAATTATCTTCTTTCCCTTAATACATAAATTTAAATGAGGCGATGACAATAATAAAGAGAATTAAATCATACAAGAGGCACACAAGATTTACGTGGAAAACCTCTCAAGGTGAGAGGAAAAAAATCACGGGAGCGAGCAGCAAATCTTCCACTATGAAAAATAGCAGGATAAAAAGTTTCTTCTCTGATCTCAGCAGAGAAATACATAAATAAAAGTCTCAAGAATTAATTTTGAATCTGGTAGAATAATCTCTCCGGAAATTGGGATAAAAGTCAGAAGGATCTCACCGAAATACCAGAGATTAATGAGAAGGCTGTAGAGAATATGTGCCTGAAGTTTCGTTGAAAATGGATTAGAACTCACCTCCAAACAGAACACCTAAAGATTTTCTATATCCTATCTATTTTTCTCTCTCCTTCTCGGTGGACGTACATGAGCGGCAACGCATAAAAAACCCTTTTTTCTTCTCGCGCTCACCCACCCTCTCACGGCTGCTCTCCTCTCTTTTATAATTTCTGACGATGTGATGGAGTTGGACTTGGAGTCCAACTCCAATCTATTTTTTTTCCTTTTTTTATTTCTTTTCTATGTGGGCCCCACATCATTAATAAAATGCCCAACAAACTCCCCCTTCTTAATTATGTGGAGGGCTCCAAGTAACCTGCATGCTCCCTACAAAACACAATCTTCTCTCTAGGTAGAGGCTTAATCATCATATCTGACGCATTCTTATCAGTATGGATCTTCTGAAGATAGAATCTCTTCTTTTTGATCTCATCACGAATCAAGTGATAATGCACATCAATATGCTTAGACTTAAAAATTAAAACTAGAATGCTTACTCAGATGTATAGTGCTTTGATTATCATAGTGAACAGTATAGTCCTTCTGCTTCAGGCCTAAGTCCTCCAAAAATTGCTTTGTCCACATAATTTTCTTGCATGCTTCAGTAGCTGCGATATATTCTGCCTCAGTTGTTGATAGTGCAACGCACTTCTGTAA
>LTAE01007623.1:9619-22371 GCA_001647135.1 Pontederia paniculata
CCCCCCTCCCCCCTCTCCCCTCTTGGTGCCATCCAGATCCTACACTTTGAAAGTTAAGGGTAGTTGAAAAGGTCCTGCCAAACGGTTATTGAGCAGGAACATGCATGAATCATTGTGGCCTCGATAATTGTATAAGGTGATAATAGGGAATCAATTTTGTGTGTGTTTAGACCTCTAACCTTGATGTGTGAGAATAATTTGTTTGAGATGTTGGATATGAAAGAGTATACCAATGTATTATTAAGTGATTCCTTATTATTCTTTGTAGGCCTTATTGATTCGATGGCAAGAACGAGGTCGAAACCATACTATGTTTCGATGTTTATTCTCTACGAATTCAAACCTAATACACTATAATAAAAATTGTGTACTTGGATTTGAAGTTGTGTGTTTAAGAAAAAAGAACTTTCAAAATTTATTGATTGAATTTATTTGTTTGACTCCAACCTCAGAAATTTACACCCAAGCAAAATTTGTATACATGTCTCACGTTTGTGAAACTTTATTATTACTTGTATTTGTATTGTTCTTAACATGTGGTATGTTTTGTTATGTTAAGAATATGAAAAATAATATAAATAAGATTGTCAAATGATAATATTAAAAGGCACCTCCTTTTCGACAATTTGAATTTTGTTAACTCATAAATAATTTATTGTTAGGCAATTTAAATTTTTTATATATTTAATTAAGTAAACCAGATAATTTGATAGGTTATTCGTAATATGAAAAGTTTACTTATGAAACAACCACTCAATTCAATATTTTTTATTTTTTTATCGACAATGATGTAAGATCAATGAAATAAAAAATGAAGTAGTGAATTGAAGAAGAGGGAACCTCATCGTCTAAAAAATATAATTATTTAATGCCTTAAAATGATTTGGAGCCATCCTATTGGAATCATATCCTCGAGCCCCATTTGTATTATAATTATTTTTATAAATAATTAAAATAATTATCTATTAATAAATATGTCAATCTTTGTTCAAACTTTTACATTTTTTACGCATAAATCTTTCGATAACACTCATGCAAAATGACATATTCACCCTAAAATTAAAGAGGATCCATCCTTCGTCCTAAAGAAGAATGAGCATGTGGCCCCCTCCTCCCACATCATCGTCCCTTCATCTAGGCGGGAAGGGAGCGAACCTTTTTCCCCTACTATCCCATGGCTAGATAAGAAAGGAAGAGGATGTGTGTCAGCTCTATTCCATGAGATCTCGAATGTATGTCTAGGGCTGACCAATTAACCAAGATCCACATCCTCTTAAACTTTGGCAACTTATTGGAGGCATCCTTCGAAGTTCATAAGATATATTGATACAACTTCGAGACTTAACTCATCAATAAAGCCATATGATCCTTGTGCCATATAAACTCTCAAATAATTGTGATAACGAAATTAACCAAGGCATACAAGAGCCTCATTATCTGAGTTTAGATTGTTTTGCATATTGTATCATCTAAACAAACTAGACAATTATGAAATTTATATTTTCTATTGTATAATGTAAGTTCATATACAAATTCTATAGGATTTGAATTATTTTACATAGAGGGTGGTTTGACGTAATTGAGAATCCATAATGTAAATAATTGTAATAGAGAATTCTATGAAGATTTTTATTTATGAGAGTTGCTTTTCCATTATTTAGATTGATGTATTGGTTAAACTTTGAAATGTAATGTAAATGATTAAGTAGAATACAATTTATTGTTTTTGTGTGAAAATGATTTATTTTCTTATTTGAATATATATAATTTTATATTATTTATTTGTTTGAGCAATTTATTTTATTTTTTAATTTTTTTTATTGTGAATTTATAATATGTCATTTCTCGTCCTTATTGATTTTCAGATTAATTATCGTAATATTTTATTCGTTCTTTTTTTCCTTTAGTTTATAATTATTACCTGACTATTTTATATTTTCTGTAATTATACTATTATTTTGTTATCATTTTACTTTAATATTATTTATTATTTTAATTTAAAATATAAAAATAATACTTCTATTTACATTTTCTTATTACTTTTAAATGATTACAATAATATTTAAGATTGCAATGCTAATTTAGCATATTTATAAGGTAGTATGTTTAATACTTAAATTTATTTTTTTTAAGTTCATATAATTTTTAACTTTTAAATGTTAAATATATTATAAATTTAACTTATAAGCTAAAAAAAATATTTTCTTTGTTATGATAGTTATAAGTGAGAGTTGGAAGTTTGAGATGCTATGCTATTTTTTTTTTTGGTCTATGGGTAGAACTCCATTGGTGTCCAGGGCTATTAGCACCCGGCTAATCCAGTGTTCGGACGGGCGCGACGAAGGTAAATCCTGACCAAATTGGGGACTCTGGGGCTCGAACTCGGAGTTACTAGCTCCTGGTCCCTCAATCCGGGGCACAGACCCACTAACCATCTGTGTCAACCAACTTGATTTGCTATTTTTAAATTTTAAAAAAGTCTACTTTAAACTTTATTAAAATTACTCATTCATAATTTCTTTCCGTATGTGAAATTAATATATTTATAACTTAGTAGTTTCTATTCTGTATTTTATTTATTTGTTGTTCTTTTATGCAATTTTTATATTCTTTTTATTTTTTTTGCATTTATTAAAATATAATAAAATTAGTTTAAAATTTATTAAATGATTTAAAATAAAAAAAATTAACCACGCACATTGAAAACCCACTCCCTCTCTTTCCGAAGAACAATTTCCAACTCTCTCTCTCTCTCCTAGTGGGCTCCACTTATCATATAAAATGCAATTCATTTACAATAATTGTAATTCATGCAAATCAAACACAAAATTTGCAATACAACAATTGAATTTTCCTCTAGTATTGTTTGTTATTTTCTTTCACGTCAAAGAGTGAACTCCACTGTCATCCAATAATATAGCCCAATTAAGAATGGACTTTATTAAATTTTGAGTTTTGTATGCGTGTATTTTTCTTTCTCGCATATTTTATATGACATGCAACCTCAATTTCTCATACTACATCTCCAACATGTTCTCCCTACTTATTCAAGCTAGAGTAAGGCGAGATCCTAAATTTTGATGAGAACAAGACATAAGGTTGGGCAAGATTCCACTATGATATTTTCCTTAGTTCCGACTTATTTTCAATTGGGAAGTTAGAAATATGTCCCAACCCCGAATGTGTATAAGTGGAATCAAACGTCTTCGATTGAAGAGGTACAAATCATGATAAAAATGGGTAAATCTCGGTTGTCCCAATTTGATTACTATAATGTAATTAAATTTTAATATAAATAATAATAATATTCAAGGTTATGTGACCAAAATATACCATTATAATATAACCAATGTTATATATATAATATAGGAAAAAATGGAGATGCTCCCTACTTAAGTAGGAAGTACCATGCTACCTACGATTTTAACTGTAGGATCTTTAATCTACGGTGACTTGATTTAGAAGAGAGAAAAAAGTAAGAGAGAAAATTCAATATCCACCATAATTTAACATCCCACGATTGATGATGTAGGTAACATGATGCTCCCTATTTAACTAGGGAGCACCTGCATTGAACTCATATATATATATATATATATATATATATATATATNGGACTTCCTAAATCCAAGTGATAGTGCTAAGGTTGATAGGTTTTGGCTTCCCTTTTCATTCTTCTATATAGAAGAGGAAGGGACCCTCGTTTCAAGTAAGAGGAATGTTGGATCAGAGATAAAATTTCATGCGTGCTTGTGCTAGTCAATTCATGCTTGATTGTGTTTGTGCTTAAAAGAATCGTGACATATCGTGTGAAAAATAGCATCCGAGGCCCGACTTATCCACTTATTTATTTTTTGAATTATTTAATATTTAAAAAAAAACCAAAATTTTTCTATAATAGAATTTATATTTTATATCATATACATAAAATTAATTATACCATAGATTAGTAAAATAGTAACTGAATTATAAAATATAATATTATTCTATTTGTAATTAATATATATTATATAAGTCAAAATAAAATCTTGATTGGAAAAAGTAAGTGGACATTTTAACTATAAAAAAACTCATGTGCACTATTTGTTTAATAAAATCATTACATTATATATATATATATATATATATATATATATATGAAAATAATTTTGACCATACTCTATCATATGGTTTGGATGGGTCCGTGTTCACTGGATTTATGTCGAGGCGAGTCAAAATATCATAATGAGTGGTCCAACCTAATTCGGCCGATCACGACTTAGAATGTTGACCCTAGCCGATTGATCATCATCTCCTGCTCTTTTTTAATTTAAATACTAAAAATAAAAAAAATATATGATTAAATATATGTTATGTATTGGTGGAAAAAATCATGTTAAAAAAATATATGTTAATTGAAAATAGATAATATAAGACTAAGTTTAGAGTGCCACTAGCATATTTTTAATAGAAAAAAAAATAGGGATATAAAAGATGAATCTATCTAGGTCTTTCTTTTTTCAGTACAATTTGCCAAATTTAAACAAATATGAAGGGATGGGATGCATCATAGTCACTTAATCCAACGATGTCTAATGCCATCCATCTGTCACCGTCCTTAGATGGGCGACACGTGGATAGCTTCAAGGTCGTGACACCAGTGGGTGGACTCGCCGATGCCTTTGTTCGTCCTTTGCCCAAATCCTTGCCTCCTCCGATGGCCGCCGCCGCCTCCGCCGCCGCTGCCTCGTCCGCGTCCCTTGTTCGCAGTGCTGTCACGAGGTGCGTTCAGTTCGATGGAGGCGTCCCATGCTGTAAGATCGGAGTTGGAAGGATGTCCTTTCCAAGGAAGAAGGAGCAGAGGTGGCGTAGCCTAAATGTCTCCGCTTCCTCGGCGGACCGGTCACTTTCGACGGCGTCGCCGGAGCACCACTTTGACCCGACGAAGGTAACCTTCCTGAACGCACCTGAACTAATCTCCCTTTGGGCGACTGGATTTGAGATATTTGTTGACTTCCCCGACTGAGTTCATTACGCTGACAAAGTTTGACTTCTAAAGATTCAATCTTTCTTCTTTAATTTTACATTTTAGCTATCGAAAGATTGTTCTTTCATTGATTCATTGCTGCGATAGTAGAAGGCATGCGTTATTTTAACATCCTTTTCGCCGATCTATCTATTGCATTTGGAGTACAAGAGGTACTTTGCAACCAAAAAGGATACGAAGAAAAATGCGACCTTTGGAATAAATGTATCAGGTCTCATTAGTAAATTTAACGTGTACACTGTAAGAAAGTTTGATGGAGGTATCTTAATTACTTTGTAATCTGGTTGTAACATAATGAATGTTATCGTTAGGTCGATGCATTACTAGAGAGCGTGAAGTGGGATGACAAAGGACTGGCGGTGGCCATTGCGCAGCATGTTGATACTGGGGCCATCCTTATGCAGGGCTTTGTCAACAGAGAAGCCATGGCGAAGACAATTTCGTCCCGAAAGGCGACCTTCTTCAGTCGCTCGCGATCCACTTTGTGGACGAAGGGAGAGACTTCCATGAACTTCATCAATGTCCATGAAGTTTTTCTTGATTGCGACCGTGATTCAGTAAGCTTCTAAGAGGCCAATTCTTTTCACTCCATTAGTTGCCAATTCTTTGTGTAGCCATGTTTGCATAATCAATGTTAAAGAAGTCTAACATGTTTAATGTATGTGGTTTCTCTTGTTTAGATTATATATCTAGGGAAGCCTGATGGGCCAACTTGTCATACTGGGGCAGAGACCTGTTATTATACATCAGTCGACAAACTTTTGGGAGGTGTGCAGGTTTGAAACCTCTGTTGAATGATATATTTGTTTGCCCATAGTACCTCTTCCCTGCTAGTCTTGATTGTTGCGGTTCTTTAGCTGCTAGATTACTCAAATAACGGTTGTGTTGATTGCTAAAAATTGGTTCAACTTATACATTTATCTATAGCAGACTAGTGAACACCACTTGGCATTGACGACATTGTACTCCCTTGAATCTACAATTTCAAAGCGTAAGGATGAAACTGAAACTAGCAAGCCGTCATGGACAAAGAAGCTGCTTACTAACGAGGAGTTACTTTGCTCTAAAATAAGGTGAGGACGAGACGATATATTATATTTTTTACAATATAATTGCAGGAATTCTTCAGGATTGCTTGCGGCTTAATTATCACCTTCATCATTTTCAGTTATAGACAATTTCCTCTTCACTGTCTGATTGTGATTACTTTGTCTTGTTAGACAAATCAAGTGAGATAAACTACTTCATTAAAGTAGTTAAGTCAGTAGAATCCTATCAATAGACAATCGTTAATTTTAGGAAGGCCTATGAGAAAGAGCAAATTTCATTTCAATGTGGTATCCAATGAATTGTTTAGCTAATAACATGAATCATAAGGATCAATAGTGTTCCGTCTTTAACACTTTACTGGCTGTTTCGTGGTTTGCCTCTCATTGATTATTTCTAACCTACAACATTCCTAGTTTTCTACTGTGTTCAATTCTTCTTAAGAATTAATATGTTTCCTTAGATCCAAGGTTTTCATATAGATACGAACCAAGATGTATAACATCAAATTTAGTAGCTGCTTCATGTAATAAGAAATTTATTATTTGTACAGTGCATGGCCATGGCATAAGTGGATACCCATACTTTTGCTTTGGATCTCTCTTTAGGAAGATGTTATTTAGACGATGAGCTATACATTAGACACTCCAATCCAGTATCTTTCTGGCCTTTTAAATTCCCGCAACTCTTGTGTTTGCTTTTATGACAGACTGTTCAGGACCTCGGGTAGTGGATTCTTTTGCTGAGGTTATGAAACCTGATGAGTGCTGAGTAGTTCTTTCTTATTGTTGAGCAGGGAGGAGGCAGGAGAACTCATCCAAACATTGTTGGAAAATGAGGATAGAACTCGAGCCGCATCTGAGATGGCGGACCTGCTTTACCATGCCATGGTGTTGCTTAAACTGAAAGATGTCAAAATGGAAGAGGTGTTGGAAATTCTGAGACGGAGGTTCTCACAGTCGGGAATCGAGGAGAAGAATAGCCGCAAAGCACAGAAAG
The DNA here is from genome assembly GCA_001647135.1 of Pontederia paniculata. NCBI lineage: Eukaryota > Viridiplantae > Streptophyta > Magnoliopsida > Commelinales > Pontederiaceae > Pontederia > Pontederia paniculata. Next base: position 16,692 of record LTAE01007623.1, read on the forward strand.
ATTAGTGCTAAATCTGGATTGATACCTGAATGCGACTTGATGTTCTGTCGCTCTTCTTATGCTATCTGCACCTGTTTTTTTTCACTTGGGTTTGTTGCTGCCATCGAGTGTTTGACAGGGTATGAGATTGATTATCGGTTTTGTATATTCCAATCTATGGCGATTGGTTTTGAATGAGGGCGATGCAGCTGCATTATACCAGACCTTGGTGTTAGATTCTCTTGAACTGTCTTTTGGGACCATGAGGCCCATGGAATATTCATTTGCTTTTGTATTTGCGCATTCATGATGCATTGTGCAATCTATGAATTTTATCAAATGAGCATCTTTCAGACAAGATTTTTAAGAGTTCAATTAATAGCAATCACATTGGCTTATTCTTTCATATACTTAAGTTCAATTTGGCGCGCTAAATAGCATATAGCGGTTAGCGATTAGTGAATAATGGTTAGCGAGTAACGAGTTAATTATTAAATTTTAATATTTTTTTTGGCAAATGTGACATTTAAAATGACCAAAAGCGATACAATTAAATAGTTTGAATTACTAGATGTATCTTAAATTAATAAAAAAAGTTAATCAAATAATTTATATATTAAATAAAATAATAATAAATGATAAAGTGATCAAATGGTATAAAGAATAAGTGTATCACACAAATAGTAACAAATATTTGAAGGATATATTTAGAAATAAATTTTAACACGCTAGTAATTATCCTATATGTTGATCGTTCAAACATTTTAAAATGTCGGGTTCTAATCGTTTGACACTATTATTATTTATACTTATCAAACACATTAAATAGTTGACATAGTCAATACACTACACATTATTGCGGACACTATTTTAAATGCATGTGAAATAGTGCCTTAAAATCAGTTTTGAATTCCATATAAAATTGGAAGTATTAACAAAACTTTCAAAGTAGAAGTTAAAGCTTTCATGGAAACTGGATAATGGGCTTCTTCTATGGAGTTGGTATTGCAACACCCTACTTAGCGGAATTATGGGGAATCAAAATAAGCCTACAAATTGCATGGGAACAAGACATAAGGCAACTAATTGTGGAAACGGATTCGCAAGAAGCTCTACACCAACTAATGCAAGGTGTTGAACAAACAAGCTCTCAACAAAGCATGATTCTAGACATACAAGATATGTTGCAGCAACAATGGGAGGTGATCATTCAATATGCCTCGCGAGAACAGAACCAATGTGCAGACTGGATAGCCAAGCATGCGCTCCTCAGTCCTCTTGGACTAAGTCGACTTCTATTCTGCCCTCGAGATTTATTAAGGCACATTGAAGAGGAAGCGAGCAATACAATCGCTAGCACCCGCTCCACAAGCTAGTGCAGTAGTAGGATTGGACTTTTAGCCCGATGTATTACCCAAAAAAAACAAAGTTTTCAAATGTTACTCTCAATTGGTTTAAGATTTGGGACTTCTTGTAGTAGTCTTTTGTGATTTCGTTGAGTGTTTACTTATATATGGTTGATTAGTTAATTTCAAGTTTTTTATATTTACAAACTTGTTTATGTATAGATTTGAAATATTTAATATGGCCGAATTAAAGTACTTACGATGAAAGCGAAGTTTAATGTAATTATTTGCTAAGGAACTAATTTTATAAGGAGGAATAAAAAATAACAAGTGACACACTCTCATGAAGTCTGATATTACAACCTAGAATGATAAGTTTTTAAATTCCTATATATAGTAAATCTTTTATAAACTTTATAGATAATGTAACAATAAGAAAAAAAAGTGCATATAGTATTTATTTTCAATATCACATTTAAAATACATGATATGAGGAAAAGGAGAATGGTAATAAAAGAAGGATTTTATGCAAATTTTTTGAAATATAACTCATGTCGTATGCTCATAATATTTTAAAAGTTATTATTTAAAAAAAATTGATATAATAAAAAGTTATATTATGAAAATATTACTATATAATAATTTAATATGCCTATACTAAAAAAAGTTACCTTATTATAAAAAATAAGAGTAATTTTATCAACTACCCTTTAACTTTAGCATTAGTATAACTATACTCTCTAACTTTTGTAAAAGAAATATCCTTCAAGTTTAAATTCGTAATTAAATTATTCCTTTACCTATTATAAGAAGTCATCTATGCTATTATTTATGTCATTTCATTTTTCATATTTTAAAAAGTATATATTTTCATACCATAATGCTATAGTACTAATATGATAACTTTAAATTTTAGAAAAAAAAAATATAATTAAAAATCTCGATAGAACAAAATAAAAATTAAATATAAAATTAATTTAGAATCAATCAAATTTCTAAAATATTTAAAACTTTAAACTACAAATTACTTATCAATAATATCAAATTATAGCATAAGTTATTTCAAAATATATATTAAACTATTAATTTCTTATATGAATGGTTTAAAATAAAAATATTTTTTTTCTTGAACTTGTTTGCAATATGAATTTTGAAGTTCAGATCCAAAAATGCAAAAAAAAAAATATCTAAATTGATTGAGTTTATCTAAGATTGAGTTGAATTTTATTTTTTTAGTGACTTGAATTCATTGATACAATTTAATTTTTGGAGCTTAAATTAATTTTTTATTGAATTCAATTATATAATAGTTAAATTAATATGAATCATGAATCATAGTGGTACTTAAAATTAGTATATTATTATATACATAATTTTTTAAAATATAAAAAAATAAGATGACATAAATAGTAGTATATGTGATTCCTTATAACAGTTAAATGGATGATTTAATTACAAATTTGAAATTAGAGGGTATTCCTGTTACAAACCAAAATTAAATGATAGATTTGGACTAATGCTAAAATTAAAAGGTAGTTGACAAAAATTACTCTAAATAATAATAATAATATAATAATAATATACATATATATCTTTATCTCTCTCTCCCTATGAAGAATATATATTGTTATAATTTATTATTAAGAAAGATATATTTAATTTTTTAAATAATAGTAAATATTTATTAAGTGATATGATTGTTTATGATATAGGGAGAGAAGATTCATTTTAAAAAGAAGAAGGTATGAATTGTCGGGTGAAATACATGTAATATCTATTCAAAATATCAAACTTTAGACTTTGTTTAGAAACTAACTAATAGAGAGGTGGAATGAGATGGTGAAGTATAATGTGGGGTGGTGGAGTGTGGTGAATTATTATTAAGCTTGTGTTTGGATAAAATTTTATAGTGTTGGATGTATAAACTAAATCACATCATATTTAAATAATTTAATTAAAAGTCATTTATACCATTTATTATATATCATTATTTATGACCGTTAATAAATATAATATTATTATATATTTATTTACTTTATTATAATATTTATATATTTATCATTATTTGTATCTCTTTGTATGTTTTTTTCTCTTATCTTTAATATTTTTTTCCTCTTAATGTATTTTGTTTCTCTTTCACAATACTTTTATCTTTTTATTAACTTAAAAATAAAGATAAAAAAGATCAACGACGAGATATAAATATAAAAAGAGTGAAAAAAAATTAATATTATCATTACACCATAAAAATATTGTTCAATTGATAATATTTTAAGATGCTAAAATAAAAACGATCATAAAAATAATTGTTTATCTCAAATTAAATAAAAAATAATTAATTTGAAAATAAAATTATGATTACATTTAATAGATTTAAAATCTTATGACAAAAAATTAGCTCGAAAAAAATAAATGTGAATGAATAGAAATTAAACAAATATAATTATTAAATAATTATAAAATAAGATAGAAAAAATAAACCAATAAATAAACTCAATTCAAATATTTCTCTATCATAAATTAAAATAATATTAAAAAGAATATTATTTTAAATGATTAGGTTATAATTAGAAAGTTATTAAAGAGATAGTTTTGCTTAAAATATTTTATTCCCCCTAATTTTATTAATTTGGTGGAATGAAAATTTTTAGGTTTGGAGGTACGAGTCAAACTCCTTATAATCTCTATAATTTTTTTATTCAAACATGATTTAGCTTATCCCACTAATTCATCTTTCATCTAATGTCTTCTAATGCCACAATCCAAACAGGACCTTAAAGAAGAAAAATAGTTATTTCTATAGTTCAATGTTTTAAGGTACATCATTATGTGATTATTATAATTTCAGTTTAAAAGTAAATCGTTGCAACTTTCAACTGATCAAAATAAAAAATTAAGAATACAATTTTAACGTACATTATAATTTAGTATGAAGATAATGAATAAAAAAAATTAAATAATTAGTGAAAGCTACAAATATTTATTTCAATTAAACAAATAATTTATTTGATTTTGGGACCTTTCAACTAGTTTATTTGAAAGTAAATTACTTATTATGTTATAACAAAAAAATCTACTGCGGAAAATAATGCAAGTTAGTCAACTACAGTCGATTTATTTTATTTTGTAAACCAGCTCATTTAAAACATTTATATTTATGAAAAAGTGTTTTATTTTCTAAATTAAATAGCTAAAAATTAAACCTCTATCCAATGTACTATTACCAGTTAACACTCACTATTCAAATATATGCATGATCCAAATAAATGCATGATGCTTTAAAATTTGTCATCTAATTAATTTCCCTAATTAATTGTGATTGCTGATATCAATCCAATTAATGGGAGAATTTGATAATTCAAACAAGGATTATTCCTTCTTGAGTAGGTTCATGAACGAAAAACATTATGCACCATGATCAACAGAATTAATTAAAAAAATACAGTGAGAAGTTTTTCCGGAATGATTTTTCCAATCAAATCTCTAACTATATGCTTGATTATTTGTGATCAGCATATTATTACTTATATATATACACTTGAAATCACATATTGCTAATTACCAAAAAATCATAAACCATTAACATTTTTTACAACATGAAGACCCCAAGTGCTCTTCTTCTCGTGCTCTTCATTTCTGTTTTTATTCAAGGTAATATTTTTCTTCAACCTTCTAATATTTGTAAGTTATATATGCAAAGTTCATAGAACAAATTTCTTGAAGAGTTTCATAGGGCTAGTAGCAGGGGCGGATCTTGGGGTTTTGTGGGTGCACATGAACCCACTGGATTTTCTTATAAATACTATATAGTAGTACTTTGTACACATGTTTCTTGTTCTAGCTCATTGATTAGTGTATGTGGCTGTTTGTTTAGAGGTTGCAGGTTCAGTTCATTTTGTTTGGATCAGGTGGGGAAAGTTAAATCTATCAGTTTCCTTGTTCTTGTATTAATATTTTTAATTTTATCATTTTATGCATCTCGTCATCCAAAAGATATTGATATATTATTTTTTATGTAAATTAATGTATTAAAATTTAAAAACAAATGATTGTACTATCTTTTTTTTTTTCATTTTTACTTTTTTTTCTTGAGGACATATCAATTTTAACTATTAGTTTCAGTAAAATTTCCTATATTTTATTTTTAATATAAGTAGACAATAAAATTAAATGTTAAATAAATCATTATTAATTCTAAAAAATCACTAATAATAATATATATATTATTTAATAATATTGTTTATGTTACTTAGTAATAAGTGATTAACTAGTTATGTAATTACATATTATATAGTTATTTTATCAAATAAATTAATGTATTAAAATTCAATATATATATATATATATATATATAT
>LTAE01007624.1:0-13600 GCA_001647135.1 Pontederia paniculata
GTATATTGCATGTCACATCTGGTGTCATCCTGGATAAGAGCATTGGATGTGAGATCTGTGGATTTGGCATCCTGGATAGGAACAATCCTTAGCCTAAATTTTACAAATTAATGCATTTCAAAACCCTAATAAGAGACTTGACATCCTGTATAGGAACAATTCTTTTTATTAGATTTGATTTAGTAGATGTTTCCTGGATAGGGCATCTAAATTCAGTAAAACTTATTCTCTTAAGAAAGACTAAAAACTGAAATTGATCTATTAAAACTCAGAAATCTCTTATTTTATTCATCCAAGTCTAGTTCCTAAGTCATCATAATTCTGACACTTAATTGGTAAATCTTTACCATTGTTAAATCTTTACCATTGTTTAATCTTTATTTTCATAATCAATAAATTCTTCAAACCCAATGTACCCCTCTCATTAAAATACTATGTTAGAAATTGATAGAATAAATTTCTCGTGGGTTTGACACTCTATTCACTTTCTTTATTACTTGATACGACTAGTGCACTTGCTAGCGATTTTATCTGCATAATTAGCACGCATCACCTACCAAAACGTGCTCTTAAGGACGCTATGGGCTTGCTTCAACTGACTTTACTCTTACCAATAACTTAAAGTAAAACATCCTTTTCTAATAAAAAAGACTAAAAATTTATTGCATATGTTCCAATAGAAAACTAACATCAAATACTAAATCAAAATAAAACACTAATAATCCATAGTTCATCTTTCTCTATTAATGACTCTCAGAACTTAACCATGACCTAATTCATGTGCAGATAATGGGAATTTTTTTTTACTAAATTTGGGGTGTCTAAGGTCATTATCAATGATAATGGGACTCACTTTGCTAATGAACTATTTGAAAAACTAATGAATACATTTGGTGTGTCCCATAGACTGAGTACACCCTACCATCCACAATCTTGTGGGCAAGTAGAACTATCTAATAGGGAGCTGAAGAGAATTTTTGGAAAAGATAGTGAATGCATCTAGAAAAGACTGGTCCCTCAAACTAGATAATGCTTTATGGGCATACAGGAAAGCCTTCAAAACACCCTTAGGAATGTCACCCTACAGATTAGTGTTTGGTAAATCTTGTCATCTGCCTGTAGAACTAGAACATAAAGCATAATGGACAACCAAATTTCTGAATTTTGATTTAGAAAAGGCTGGGGAGGAAAGAGTGTTAACATTGAATGAACTAGATAAGTTTAGAACCTAGGCCTATGATAACAATAGGTTGTATAAGGAGAAAGTTAAAATTTGGCATGACCGACACATTAAACAAACTAAATTTTTACCAGGTCAGAAAGTATTCCTATACAATAGCAGATTAAGACTATTCCATGGGAAACTTAGGTCTCGATGGACTGGACCCTATGTGATTAAAGATTGTACACCTCATGGGACCATTGAATTGTTAATACCTAATGGATCTTATACATTTAAAGTCAATGGTCATAGAATAAAACATTATGCAGGAGATAGATTTTCAAGGCAAGTCCTCAAGTTGAATCTACTAGAACCATGATTTCAATAGGGGCAAAAATTGTACATAGATGTAAAAAAGAAATAAAATAAAAAATAAAAATTGCTTTGGTCACGATCGTGATACTGTAATCACGGATCATGACCTTTTGGGAGAGAATTCATGGGTTCGGTCACGATCGCGATTTCGTAGTCACGGGCTATGACCATCGAAAGGGAAAATTAATTGGTTGGATCACGACGGTGACATCTTTGTCACGGGTTGTGACCATCACAAGCGATATGTTCACACCTTCACATCATGGCCCATGAGACATATATCACGACCGTAACATCTGATATATCATGAGATCCCAACATTCAGATCATGGGTCGTCTTCTCTAAGCACGGTCATATGTATCACACGTGATCACAGTCGTGATAACTCAATCACGACCACAACTTCTGTCACGACCACGACACGGCCATGACATGGAATTTATAAATATTGATTTCACGGTCGTGACAACTTAGTCACGGACAGTGAACCTTTAGTCGTGAACTATTTCACACCCGTTACGCGTCAATTACGTGTAAATTCTTCTTGTCACGACTGTGACACCTCAGTCATGGGCATGACCGAGAGACTGCACTCCTCTCCTCTCTTCCATATTTTGCAGATATTTTCATGATGGATCACAGGAAGAGACAGAGGGTATTGAGTATTTACCAGTGCAAAGCAGTCAGCTATACTTGAGGAGGAGCTGATTCCCTTGGCAGACTCAGTCTGATACCAAAATAATGACATGAAGGTCAATTACAGATATATGTCTTTTCTAGAGACCACACCGACTCACTTTGCTCATAAGGAGACGATGGAGAACTTTGTCCTGCTTGGGGATATACGACAAATGTTCTATAGGATTGGCATTGCTCACTTTCTTGGCCAGTCTTGGGACACATGAGCAGCCGACATGGGAATTTCTCAATAGTTTCAAGACAACAAACCTAGAGGGAGACGACTACAAGCTGACGAAAATCGACTTCCAGCTCTACAATAATAGGTTCTCTCTCCTTGAATGAATTCAATGATATTTACTAGTTTCCATAAGGAGAGGAGAGATGTGTACCTAGAGATTTCAATGCTCGCACATCGTTTGTTGACTGCTATTACTATAGTGCGGACCCTCTATTATCGTTATGCAAAGAGCAGTCAAATCCAGAACCTAGTGTCTCGCTTTACCCATAGGATTCTATCCAACACCATTTGCGGGCTAAGTGACAGCAATAGGTCCCCTAATCAGACAAAGCTCTTCTTGCTTCATGCCATAGTAGAGGGGATCAGGGTTAACATTGGAGTCTTCATCGCCAGGAACTTCGAGCGACATGGTAAAAAGGCGAAAGGCAAGATCACAATTGGAGGTCTCATCACTCCCATCGCCGAGCACTTCAGGTTGAATCTCGAAGAGGAGAAACTACTGAAGGGGAGTATTTTTCTTGATCGGAGTACCATCTTGAACATGAAGTTAGTGATTGTTGCCGATGGGACCAGAAGCTTCATCTTCAAGAACAAACAGAACCATATTCCTTGCAGTGACATTTAGAAATTTACTATATTTGATAGGGCCAATTGGTTGTTCTTTCCACCTCTATGAGAGATACCAGTTGAGCCTTCACAGTTTGACTTTGCAGGTCTACGGATTACTTTGGAGGTGATTCAGGTAGAGCAGCAGCACCAGGGATGATGCTCACAGATATGAGGGCAGAGTTTGCAGCAAGGTTTGATAGCCAGGCTCAGATGTTAATGGAGATGTGCGCTTTCCAAGATATCATGAGGGATAATATTCAGTGGCTCCGTGATCATTAGAGCGGCCAGAGCACATTTGGAGGTTTCTTCTCTCTAACTCTGCCACCACCGTCGTCGCCTATGGATTAGTCTGGTTGTACTCTTTCTTTTTCCTATTATGTCATTTTCATTTACTTGCATCTTGTATCATCTCCTTTATCTAAGGCTTGAATACTGAGAACCGTGTGTTTTCTAAGTTTGGGGGAATTTGCATTTCATGCATCTTTGTGTTTTGAGTCACTTTGTCGAGCATGTGTCTGTCTGCCAGTAGAGTCAATTGTAGGCATCATCTTTTAGTATAAAAAATTGAAAACCCAAAAATATGTTACTTCTGCTTAATTTTTTTTACTCAAGCATATTCTAGAGTAGACTGATAAGATCTATGAAATTCGAGTTGCCTTATTTTGAATGCAAACTAATCTAGAATTTTTGCAAAATAGATTGTCAACTTTGAAAAAAAAACAAGTCTCTTTGAGCTTTTATTGTACTCAAGTGCTATAATTACAACATTTTTATTGAGAACTCAAGTATTTCTGGAGCTTAATATGTGGAAAAGTGAAAAAGTGGAAAAGAAAATCTAGTATGCAAAAGAAAAGTTGAAAAAGAGTATGAGCAAAGGAGTTGAAGTAGCCCTTAAGTGTTATTCAAAACCTGGGTGTGTTTGGGCAAGTAAATTCGTAGGGGTTAATGCCTAGTGACCTAAGACCAACTGGTCTGGGATCCATCGACCGAAAACCCGCTACATGGACCACCTGGGCAAAATGGAGAAGCACTTAAGTGTGAAGTCAATTTCCTAATTAATTAAACTAAAAATGAAAAAAATCATAATAAATAAATATTGAGATGTGCAATGTTGATAGTATAAGCTCCAGGATACTTGTTCGTTCAACATTAATGCTATAAATAATTATACGTTGTTTTTAAAGTTATGAGTGATTATGTTTAAACTATTTATGAGTCAACACTCTATGATGCAGGAGGATAGGTAAAAGTGTATTACTAGTGAGGAACAAGAGAAATAAAGTATAAGAAAAGTATTGGTCTCCATGATCAATCTTATGATGGAAAAGTCTAGAGCATATACTCTAAAGTTTTGCTTGAGGACAAGCAAGAGTTCAAGCTTGGGAGAGTGATAATTGCTTATTCAGTCATGTTTTCCAGTATATACTTGACATAATTTACATGCATTTCATTATCATAAGCATGCATTTTTTTTCCATTTTTATCCATTTATCTTACTTAATGAGTTAGAATCTACATAATGTGTATTTTCTATGTATCCAGGGGTTGTCGGCGGAATAGCAAAGGGAAGACCAAAAAAAGGATGGAAGATTGGAAGACTTAACTTCGGCCACTGCCATGATGTCTCCGTCACGAGCCATGACAAGACAGACTGAAGGAATCAAGCTTCGTGACGTCTTGAGATTGTTGTTCGGTCACGTTCGTGTCGCGGGCGAGACGTGCTGAACATGTTCATTGCCGTGATTCCCAAATCACGAGCCGTGACCCATAGCAGTCATGTCACAACTATTTGGTCACGACCGTGATTACTAGATCACGGGTCGTGATATATGCGCAACCAATAAACCACTATTCGGTCACGACTCTGACTTTCAGTCATGGGCCATGACGTCACCGCATGTTGAAACCGCATTTCGATCATGTCCTTGACATTTTGCGAGATTTTATATATAACGCGATTTTTGGTGTATTTTTGGACGGTTCTGATTTCCTATCAACTCCTAGTCTATCCACGATTTTCACCACACCAAGGCCTCTTCATCCCTATAAATAACACCCAAAACCCTAGAGAAAGAATGCTTGTAACTAGAGAGAGCCTACAGAAGGAGAAGACAAAGTGCTACAAGATTTTGGAGAGGATTGACAAGAACTTCAAGGTGTAATTATTTTATATTAATTTATTTGTAATTATTCCTGTATCATCTTCTCCCACATATACAAAGGATGAACTCTCATGTTTTAGAGTTATTTCTTTTTGGAGAATTTTTCTTATAAAAAGAGAAACTGAGAATCCTAGATTTTGTTAATATCAATTTGAGTTATTTTTTAATCTCATGTGCATGTTCTATTGGACTTCTCTGGAATGCTTTTCCTTGTTATGATTTATGAATGAGTTATCATCTTGAATAAGAATATCTTATTTGCAAGTCTTTGGATCTTAGAAATTTATTTATACTTTATACATTGCATGCCACGTCTAGTGTCATCATTGAATGTGAGGTCTGTGGAGTTGACATCCTGGATAGGCAATCCTTAGTCTAGGTTTTACAATTTAATACAATTCAAAACCCTAATAGGAGAATTGACATCCTAGATAGGACCAATAATCTTTATTAGATTTGATCTAGTGGATGCATCCTGGATAGGACATCTGAATTCCAATGAAATCTAAGCCTCTTGGGAAAGGCTAACAACTCTGAATTTGATTAATTAAAACTCATACTTCTCTTACTTTATTCATCCAAGTTCAATGCCCAAGTCATCAAATTTTGACGTTTCATTGTTAAATATGTACCATTGTTTACTTTTTATCTTTGTAATCAATCAATTCATCAAAACCCGATATACCCCTCTCATTAATATATTGTGTCAAATATTGATAGAATAAATTCCTCGTGAGATCGACACTCTATTCACCTTCTTTAGAACTTAATATGATTAGTGCACTTGTTAGCGATTTTTCATTTACACTTTGCACGCATTATCTACATGTATCCGTAGAGATAATAAAACCACTAGTTATTAATGGAATATTTAGCACAAGTACCAAAGTTAATCTTTTTTTAGTTCTTGAAAACTTGATTCACATTTAGTGGCCATATAAATTTTATTCTTTTACTCGTCAAGTTAGTTAAAGGTGCCAAAATTTTTAAAAATCTTGAGTAAATCTCCTATTTTAGGCAATAGTTCTTGATCTATTCCATTCTATCATTGTCTCAACTTTTGTTGGATCTACTGAAATTCCATTTTTTGATGCAATATAACCTAGAAATATCACTTGTTCCATCCAAAAGTCACATTTTGAAAACTTTGCATAAATTATGTTGCCGCAAAGTTTTCAACACAATTTTCAAATATTCTTTATATTGCTTCTTATCTAGGAACATATCAAAATATCATATGCAAACAATTATAACAAATTTATCTAACTATGATATGAACACTCTATTCATCATATCCATAAACGCAATCGGTACATTTATTAGACCAAATGACATTATTAAAAATTCATAGATGTGAAAGTAGTTTTTTGAATATCTTCTTCAACTATTCTTAACTGATGATATTCCGATCGAAGGTCGATCTTGAAAAAGATAGCAACAGAGGCCAATTGATCAAATAGATCATCAATACGAGGCAACGAATATTTATTCTTTATTTTGAACTTATACAAAGTCGTAAAGATCCATCATTCTTTTTCACAAACAAAACAGACGCTTCCTATGGTGAGACACTCAATCGGATAAAATATTTATCTAATAATTATTGTAGTTGCTTCTTTAATTCTTGCAACTTAGTAGGGGATATTCTATAAGACGATTTTGATATTGGAGAGTCCATCGAACAAGTTAAATTTTGAACTCAATTTCTCGATGTGGTGGCACACTAGGAAAATCCTCAAGAAACATCAGAAAATTTCTTAACCACCCCTATCTACTTCAATGACTTGGTTGGACTTAGTGTGTCGATCTTTATTACACTCGCTAAGAAACCTCTACAACTTTTCTGAAGCATTTTGCAAGCTTTCATAGCAGAAATTATCACTCGATTACCCTTACTTGGTATCCCATGAATTACCAATTTTTAATTATTAGCTTTATCAATTTGTATTTTCTTTTCTCTATACGCGAGTCAAATATCATATAAGGACAATCAGTCCATGCACAAAATGACATCAAAGTCTACCATGAGCAACATAATCAAATAAACTAGCAAATTGTTTGCCTTCTATTTTCACCGACACATCATATAAATAAATAAATATTTTTTGAAATCATAACCCCCATAGATGTGGCCACTTCTAAATGAAATGTCATTTCTTTTGAATGTTTACTGATCATAGATGCAAAACCCTCATAAATACATTAATGAGATGAATTTGAATCGAAAAGAATATTAGCATTTCAAAACTTTACATGGCTTGAGTTGGACTCAACAAAGTATCAATGATCACTTGTGTTCAATAGGTGTCATTTCAACAACGAAGTGGCATGTATCAATTTACATTCAAATGTCAAAACAAATTTTGTACAAAATAATGATAAACATAATCAAACCTAAAACTAAATTATTGAATTGGATCTTGAACTTTGGGTGGCTGCTCATGACATTTGCACAAGAACCTGCCCTAACACTATTAACTATAATGACCCGAACACTCGAATGAGCGGAAGCTAACCTGCCCTAATACAATTAACTATAACGACTCGAACACTCGAATGAGTGGAAGCTATTTATAACATACCTCGAAAGTCCATACCATCACAATTGACACATAAATAATAAAAACTCATTACACATAATATCTCCTAGTGGTTATAAACTAAAAACAAACCAAAATATTACATAGTCACAACTTAGGATTTTTTTAACATTATGATACAATGACCACAACATACACACACACATAATATATATAAATATATATATATATATATATAATATATGTATATCCAAAACAACTTACATAAAAGTACTGTAAAACCCAAAATATTTTATATTTATGGAGGACCCATTCCATGTACAAAATGGTGTCATGAGCATCAAACGCCACCCATCATCTCTTAACCTACAAGATCCAAGTACAAGAGAAAAATAGGATATTTCTCCCTTGAGCAAAGGCTCGTATGTAGGACCAATAAACAAGCTTAAACTCATATGATGAAATTTAAAATTCTCAAATGTCAATGAATGCAAAATATTATTCATAGAACATAAGGCACATCTTTAAGCATGATAAATGCGTACACATATATCTATAATTCACAAAATATCATATTACGAAACACATAAGGTCTCATACGTAAATCATCTCACACATTCACATATTTTCTTCTCCATTATTATCGAAAACACATAAGATCTCATACGTAAATCATATCACACATTCACATATTTTTTTATCTATTATTATGTTTACTTATCATATTCACCGCTGGCATTACGGTATCACATCACATATTGGCGCACTGTAGGTCTCTCTTTTGATCATTACCTTGTAGAAATTGTTCATTTGAACCACATAATGATTCAATTACTTATGAATCCTAGTAGATGAATTTTAGATGTGGCACCCACAGATTATTCCATGTGGCACTTAGTTTCAATTCTACCAGTATCACATCATATATCGGTGCACCATAGGTCTCTCTTTGGACCATTACCTCGTAGAGCTTGTTCATTTGAGCCATATAATGATTACATTTCATAAGAATCTCGGTAGATGAATTCTAGAGGTGACTCCCACAATTTATTTCATGTGGTACTTAATTTCAATTCTACCATTATTGTGCCACATAATCTTTCCCTTATTAATTTCATTGAAACATTTAAGGTCACATGATATACATTGAAATTCAAAGTCAACATTTAAAACATATTAAGCAAAAGTAATAAAAAATATGCATCAAAATTTCATAATCATAGCTATCACATGGATGACATTTCATACTATTCATCCTTTGAAATATTTGAATAATTCAAAAATCACAACCATTATGCATAACTCATTCTTATCAACTCATATCAGTTCATAATCTCAAATAATTAGTTTGAGGAGTACTTATTCATAAGACAAATAATTTAAATTTTCATTATTTATCATGAAACAAATAATTAATAATAATTAAGATATACTAGTTGACCAATTAAGCTAACCACACATTGTAGCAGCTTGACACATAATAAAAGATATATTTTTAGTTCTCCCTATAGAAGTTCAAATTCGCTGAAATTAATTTTGTTTCAAAGTATACTCGTAAACCTTCAACATATATTAATTTCAATTTTTTTTTACATCAAGAGTTATTTACAGAAATTCGCGATTACAAGTATTCTAGTGTTCAACTTGTAATTATAAAAACTAATAGGTACCACTTATTTTCATCATAACTCCCTCTAGACAAATGATTTTGAGGGAATTATATTTGTATTGGAGACGTACTTGGATAAGAAAATAATTATTATTATTTTAAAGAGTTCTAGCTAAGGTATTTTATGAAAAATTAAAATTCTAATTTAAGATAACGAGTACATTAAATAATTATGAAAAAGAAATTAATCAATAAAAAATAATTTCTGTAAAGTGTGAAAGTGAATTAAGCAAATTTAAATTTGAATGTATTTTTAATTTAGAAATATTTGTTTATAATGAAAAAGGTAATTAAATAATAGTTATTTAAAATGAGTTAAGTTAAGTAAATCAATAATAAAATTCAACATTATTTTTGTTGACATTTGATAATAAAATATTCTTCTTTTTTTTTTGTACCCGCTCGGGACTCTCGGTGTCTAGGACTACTAGCACCTGACTAGTCCGGAATCGAGGTGAAGAGCACAAATGATATCCCTCTGGTCAAGTGGCGACTCCGGAGCTCGAACTCGGGGCTACTAACTTCCGGTCCCTCGATCCGGAACACAACCTTGCTTGCTACCAGGTGTGCCTTGGTTAATGTTCTCCTTGTCTTGATTCCCGATGACCGATATGCTTGTGTCTCTTTTTTCAATCGAGCCCACACCTTCTTCCCTACTCCTCTCTAAGCCGCAGGTCCTCTCGACCCCGATATATCTCCTCAAATCTATCTCTAATGGCCTTCATCCACTCAGTCAAGCCAACAATTGACATAGGAGCAGTAGTTCTTTTAACAATACACAATGAATATGCGCCGCACATGAAGAAGCGGCGGTGGCGGCGGCCGGAGTTCTCTGACCAATGGCAACAATGGTGAAGGAGGGGGAGAGATGATGAGTTGTTGCTCACACTGCGCACTAATGGGCACAACTCGTGAACATGCCAATGCGGCTCGTTGGTATGCGCTTGACGGCGATCGTACGCGCGACAAAAAAAGAGTGTCAGCTCAGCATGGTGCGCCTCTCCTCTGCTGTCTTCTCCGGTTCATCAACCTCCATAAATTCCCCTGGCGCTGAGATCAACTGCGCCTCCAGCTACGCGTTCGACGTCCCCGCTCATGCCTTCTGCTCCTCCTGCCGCTGCAAACGCAAGAAAGGTGGTATGTTTTATCTTGTTTTCTCCATCAATCTTTCAATCTTTGGGTCTCGCATCAAATATATTAGGGGAAATTTGCTTCGTACACTTGATGCGTTCCATAAGCTCGGATCACAATTCTTCATCTAGGTTCCGTTTTTTACACATTCTTCGTGATTTTGTGATAAAAAATGATTTTTTTTGTCAAATGATCATCTCTTTGCTCAACTTTTTTGTAATCATCTTAATTGAAAGATTGCATCTTTTGCTATATTGCAGTCAATTAGTGTTGCGATAATGGTGATTGGATCCACGAGACATCAAGCTTAGAATTTTGGAGGATGCGGAGAGGAACTTATGTATGGAACCATAGTAGAGTTATACCTTTTGCAGTTTTGTAGTCCATTTGGTCATAACCCAATAGAGATTATATTTAGAGGTGAGAGGGCTATACAGAAAATGTGGAGGAGACAGTGGTGAGATCCAAGGTCTTGTCTTGTACTAAAGTCTCATCAACAAAAATGGATGATTGGAATTGAGGCGATCATCCCTTCCTTCTCAACAAAAATTAGTGCTACAATTGGTTTTACAAAACAGGGATTAGTGTTATGTAAATGCTATATCACATTGTTGTTCTTGTTTCTGCTTCTTTCCTAGTTTATTTGGACGAATTGAGGCTATTCAATTCGACCACTCCATGGACGGCCCCCCATATCAATCCTATGGCACTGTTCACTGGAGTGATAAATTATTGTTCCTGCTAAATTCTGTTATGCCATTCTCAATCTTTGAAAAGACAAAAAGAAACTGAGCCTATTTTAAGTTTTTGTTATGATATTATGTCTTTGTGACTGAGGCCACCTGTATCTTTGGTTCCCTAAACTATTGTTTTTCTTGTTCCTTCCTGTTTGGATGTGCATCGGCTTCTTTGTGGTTTTTTTTTTCCTGTATGCTTGAGCATAGCTGGTTTTCCTTTTTCACAGATCAACTTTACTTATTTCTGTGTCTCCTAACAGATTTATTTGTTACATGTACATATGAGATTAATGATTTTGTGCAGAAAAGCATGCTTGCATCTGGGAGAGTTTTTTTTTAAAGAATCTAGGTGAGATTTTCTACATTCGCATGTTGTAAAAGTAACAACATTTACATAGTGTTTTGGACTTTGGAGAGGTAATTCCTTGGATATTTCTTGTGTCTAGTGCAGATGTTTGCTACTTTATGGTACTACCTATGCTTCATAAAGTATTCCAACATTTCATGTTGAGTTTGATTATCCATGTTAAGATCCCAAAGCCATTATTCTTTGACATGCATAAGCACCTCACCAGTTAAAGCTAAATACTGAAAATTATTAATTTGAGAGTTAATAAGTTTGGTAGTTATCATATACCTCAGGAAATTGATAGATTTGTTTAGGACACACTGTTTAGATTTGTCTATTGCAAATTTGGATGGCAGCGTTGGTAATGTCTTCCGTGTTATGCTTCAACATGATTACATATTTTCCTTTGCATGCTTATGCCATATTCATTTATTTAGTTTCCAGCTAAGCACATGCAATGATTTTGTTATTCTGTGTAGTAGGATTCAGCAAAGCTACTTATTGTTGATCATATGTATGTATGAGAGTTTTTAAGCATGGAAGATTTTGCATGTTTTGTTGTGTTGTAGGGTTGTCAAGCTTATGGCTTTGCTTATTATTTACCTAGCATTGTTGATCTAGTGTTGGCCAGATATAGAATCAAATGATGTCTCTATGTCAATATGGTTCTAGGGTTTTATAGAAGAATAAAATGGAAAGGATTTCGAAATACCCTGACATATAATATATGCAACAATTGAAATGCATTGCCTGTAATGTACACATCAGGATCCCTTTGATATTACAGATAAATTTTGATGAACTTGTAGATTGTTGTTTTGAAGTACAATCCAGTGCCAATATCACTGCTTCAAAGAAAATGCCAAGCTTTTTTTGTGGTGATACATAGTTTGATGTTTTATCATATACTGGATTGTTACTCTACTTTGGATCTTGAGGTACCAATCAAACAACATCTTTAAACATGCACCAGATAAAAATATGATCAAAAGGAAGTAAGTAGAAAAAGAGAAACAACAAAGGAACTTTTGTTTGCAAAGCCTGTTTCTTCCATATGTATAAAAGCTTTGACATGGTTATAAATTAACCATAACATTTTGAATAGATCTATTCAAATATCATTTCCAATTTATGATCTAAAAGGGGTTGGTTTATGTCACTTATTAAATGAAAGGATCTGCACGATCCATTATCATTATCTTTAATCTCTGATATACGATTATTAACCATCAATATTCAAATCTTTGCATGTTCTTTTATGTTATAATGATTTCAGTTAGTACCATTAAATTGATTTATTGTCTAGAAAAATTGTGAACGTTATCCTGCCAGCTAAAATGTGGTAAACCAATTGTCTTTTATTCTAGTTCTATTTACTATAGATATGTGATTTTACCTATGTAATATATATCTCTAAAAGATATGCATAGTCTCATATTAAGTTTCCCTATTGATCGATGCTGATATCTCATTAATCTTTTGAATTGCAGGAACTCCCTGGACTGAAGAAGAACACCACATGTTCTTGTTGGGACTTAAGAAGCTGGGAAGTGGTTACTGGTGTGGAATAGCTGAGAGTTTTCTTTTGTTAACCGCTTTTTGGTTAATGTACTTGCTGAGATCTTATCATTCTTTGTAGGACAAAGTCTTTCTTCCTTGTCACTAAGTTTGAGACCAAGGACTTTGTCGGCAATGTGAATGATAAGATTTCCAAAGAATAATCGTGCACCCTTGGTTTGTTTGGAGTGTATTCTTTCTTTTGATTTGATGAGATGATAGAAGAGCAGATTTCCTAAGAATATTCTAGGTGCTTCATGATCAACAAAACTTGCAAGTACAGCTAGATCGAGAAGGTTAACCCCTGTATAATGTCCAGCCCGGGGAAGAACAATGTGGGTGATGATGTGGTGAACAACTTTCATGACAGGTGACAAGTACTTATGAAA
>LTAE01007625.1:0-21056 GCA_001647135.1 Pontederia paniculata
TTTACATAAAAATATAAAAAAATGACATTAAATTAAAACCCTTTTATATAAGAAAATTAAAAAATGTTATTCAATATATTTACATTAATAAGATACTTATCGGGTTGAGTTAATTTATTCTATAAAACATTTAAAAATAGTTTTATCAAGGAATAGTAAAAAATGTAATAATAATATTAATAAGGTACTTATCATGTGTATTTTAATATGAAAAGTTAATCATGAAGAACAAAGTGGAAAAAATTAAATGAGATATCAAAATGAACTTGAATGGAAAAATAATTTTGAAAAAGAAAGAGAAAGAAATTTTGCATGATAAGAAATGAATAGTATATGATAACTCTTCGATAATTTGAAAAGTCAATGATGTCATGAATTTAAAAAGTTTAAATAAATATTTAATGTTAAATTTTAATGAAAATTATAATAATTAAGAATTAAAAAATTTCAAAATTTCTAGATGAAATACTTGAAGAAGAGAAATCCTAAAAGCCCAACTCTCTCTCTCTCTATATATATATAATATAAATTTGGAATATGAAAAATTAATCATGAAGAACAAAGTGAAAAAAATAATGAGATTTAATTGAAACATAATTACAAATATCATTTATGAGATAAAATAGATAACTCATACAATTATTGATATGAAAGAGATGGAGTGAAAAGTATAAAATAATATTTAATATTAATTTTTTAGAAGTATAATAATTTAAAATTAATTATAAAATTTTTAAATGAAATACTCCTAAAAGTCCAACTTTATATATATATATATATGTATATGTATGGAATATGAAAAATTAATCATGAAGAATAAAGTGGAAATTTAATTGAAATATAATCATAAATATCATTTATGAGATATAATAGATAACTCATACATTTATTGATACGAAGGAAATGGAGAGATGAAAGAGAAAATAAAAAAATTAAAAAAATGACAAAAATTGAACAAAAGCCTCTTTTCTATTCCTTGAACTGATCGAAAGCTTGTGACTCCACCTCTCCCCTCTCATGTTGTCTAAATATCCTCCTGATATGAGCGCTCGGGCATGCTACAATGATACCTTTAGATGTGGAGGAATCAGCTTTTTGTCTTCCGATCCGTTAATGCTTCGTCTTCCAATCTGAAACCTTCGGCCAGCAGCCGGAGAGATAGAGAGATACTGGTGTCCACTAAAGAGAGGAAGCAAGTAGAGGGAGAAGATAAGAGAAGGGTTGTGAGAAGATTTCAGAGGTGGAGAAAAATGGAGAGAGAGATAGTTACTTGGTCGGAGAAGGAGTCATCGTCAAGCATATCGGAGTCCTTGGTCATGGATTTTGAGACGACAAAGGCAAGGTGAGGGATGGATTACAATCCTTCAGACATAGGGAAAAATGAAATATAGATAGAAAAAATGTCCAGAAGAAAAATAAATCGATCGATGATCATCGGAGACTAACCCACGATCCGACAACACGAGATTGGAAGAAATCACTAATCACCAGTCGGTCGGAGTCACAAAGAAAGAAAAAAAAGAGAGACGGTGGCGCAGAGAAGGCAAAAAAATGGAGGACTAGGGGTGGGTTTCGAGGAAGGGCAAAAAAAGGGCAACCACACCTTTGTTGCGGAACCCAGCGGTTCCATCAATTTGGTGGAACGGCTCAGTCGGAACCTCGCACTGACCCTATGCTGCTCGAGGTTCTAGATGAGTTAGTTCATCATTGCGGTTCTATTGGCGTTTGGAAGAATCGATCGAAATCAAGCACCGATTCCGACTCTATCTTCACGTTCAAACATTTACTTGACTATGAACTTTTTTTTAATGTTTTTTCCTTGGAAATCATAATATTTAATATATTTTTTAAATCTTTTGTGAAACTTTTCACATAACATTGACCATAGTGATTCCAAAATCTTTGCTTATTATTCATGATAGAACAAAGCTGTAAGAGGATACTCTTCAATTTGGTAGCCCTCGTTCAATCAACTTCTTTATAAATTGATATATGAAGTACACTATGAATTCCACGCAATACTAGCGCCAAAATTATGTGATAATTCAAAATTTTTCATTATTCTTAAGATTAGCTTTAATTATAGATTCGAACTTCAAAATTATCATTGTTATTTTTATATTCTATTATTATCGTATTATTATATATATAACTATTATTATTATTATTATTTTAACGGAGACCTAAAATTTAGGTTTTTTTATGAAGCATGTGTTGACACAACTTCAATGATAAATAATTTCTCTTCTCTTCTCTTAATAACTTTGAAAAAATTGAAAACCAGTAATTCTTTACCTACCCTCCCACAAGTAGAAAGAAGCTTCCCAAAGGAAATGTCAAAATGAAGATTGATTGGAGTAGGTTTCAATTATCATTTATAATATCAAAGTCAACAACCAATTTTTGTACCAAGACAACTTTTGGTCATCATTGAACTTGATCAGGCTAAGTAGTTGTTTTTTCTTTTTAAAAGATAATAGTCAACAATATATATTAAAAACATGATAATATCATCAATAAGTGTGGTAAGACAAATAGGACTGAATGCTATCAATATTATCAGTAAAACAGTAAAAAAAATATTACAAATGCATTTTTCTCAAAAGCAAATTGGATGATCCACTTGGGATGCTACACATAATTATTCAGATTTAATGATCACATGGTCTATGGAATGGAACTTTATATATCATCTGTCACAACCGTTACACTATAAGATATCGGAAGTCCACTTCGTCGTCGGCGTCTTCTGCTCGTCTTCCCCCGCCATTTCGATCTCCGTCCAAGAACTTTCCGGCGAGGCGCCGAGATCGGATCCAGCTCGCCGGGAACCCCTCGATCGCCGTCTCCGACTGATCAAGATCTTATCTTCGTAGGTATCGATTAATCCGCCTCTGCATCTGCCCATCTCTCTTGGTGTTTGCTCTCGAATCCCTAACCAGGTTCAGGTTTTAGGTCATGCAGAGTTATTCTGGCGTTTTCTTTTGCCAAATCGTACTGTTTTGGGTGATTCCGTGAAAGATCTGGTTGTTTATGCTGATTCATTGAGGAGCAAAGTTAGAGATTTCGTTAGATATATGTGACCATTTTGATGTTTATTAGTGTTTTTTTTTTCCATTTGGTCAGGTGGCGATGCCCTTATTACCTCTCGAGCCCTAAATCCACACGACGCTGTCCACTTCTTCCTCAAGCTGTTTGCTGCGCTGCTGTTCACGTCGTCGCCGTGCTTTCGCCGGTTTGTCTCTTTTCTCTCCCTCTTCCCCTTTCTGTCGTACTATTCTGACGCAGACGCTCGTGCATCCTCTTCTGCTCATGAGGGGAAGAGGAGCGTCCTCTTCTGCTGCGGAGCAGACTGGTTTGAGTTCTGCTCACATCTTTCAGTTCCGTTTGCTGTTGTTTATTATCAATTTTCACAGTCCATGCTCCCCTATAATTGTCACTGTCACCTTTATCAAGAAATTATTGTTTTTTTAGGATGGGCGTAGTGTTAATTTGATATCAGTTTTGCAATTTATTATTAGTTATATTTCATGGCTGATATGCAATTAGTGATATAGGTATTAAGTAAAACTTATGCCTTCTCCTGCTGCTTGCCTTATTTGTACAAATAATTATATACATACAATTTAAAATATATTTTTGGTAGAATCGTCGTGCTACAATTTCACGTGTAAATTATATTAATTCATTCTTCTAATGAATGAACGAATAAATGGATGAAGGAAACAAAAATGTAAACAAGATGCATTGAAGGATTACCTTGCATGTCATGATTATATTCATTTCATGATAAATGAAATGTGAAAGTATGATTAATGATATTGTATTATATGTTACTTGAACTGATGAACCATGTATGAAGCACCTCTATGATTGAATTACTATTGATGCTTATATGTTGGCCTTTACAAACAATTACCCTTGCATCCTGGGTGAAATTGGTGACATGTGATCCGGATCGGATGAGATGCTCATGAGGGGTTTTATGCACTTGGATAGTTTATTAGAGGCCTTGAGTCATGGGCCTTCTTTATGTTATGTCTTAATGAAGCCTATGAGCTAAGCATGCTAAATCTAAAACAAATCACTTTTTTCCTGAATTAAATGATAAATTGATTTTAGCTCTTTTCTTCTGCTTCTATGTCAACTGGCTTAAGAATCATTGTTTTCTTTGGAGATCATTCTTTCTTCAAGTTTTTTTTATAAAGAGATTATTACTCATTTATCTATTTATTTTTCACTTCCTCGAGCTGTCAAAGCTCATATTCATCATATGTGTTCATGTGTTTGCAAAGTTAGGGTTGATTAAGCTTCACATTTGTAACCCTGTCCTGATTTTAGTATTTCAAGTTTCCTTTTTTTCCCTTTTTGGAATGATGATTGACTTTTATCTATGTTTAAACCTTGTATCAGAGGTAAATGTGGTTCATGGATAACCGAATACATTAATTCCTTCTGTTTGTAGCTTCCAGTGATTTAAGTGCAGAAGTTCAAGAGCATGCAGCGCTCACCGCATACAATCGAGGAGCAGCATATTCTGAAGGCAATCAGGGAAGAGTGCCCATGGGAGAATCTGCCGAAAAGGCTTCAGGTGACCCTGACTTCAAAGGAAGAGTGGCACAGAAGGTAAAACATTTTTTTTTCAAAAGTTGTATTGAACATTGATTTTGTGCTTCCTCACAAGGAAATAAAAAAAAAAAACATTAATTTTGTTTGCAATAGAAAGATTCAATGTCTGTGTTATAACTTCAAAGTGGAATAGGTTATGTCTAAAAATTAATCCTAATCATTTTAACAGGAAATTTATTAGCTTGGAGCTCTTTTTTTTTCGTTTGCCTGAATCTTTGAGGAATACTTGCTAGTCTTATATATCATTATAACTTGTTTTAAATGCTTGTAATATTATATAACTGTTATGTCAGGAAATACGTCATTTGATATCATTGTTACTTGAAACCCTAAAGCAACACTTGTATTTTTTTAATGGATTGCACATGTTATGGATGCACAACTAAATACTTCTCTGCAGCTTGCTGACGTTTTCCATGACACTACCAGCATCTTATCATTCATGAGGTTTTAATCCTGTTAATTGTCACTCCATAACAACATTCTTTTTTTTTTGGTTGTCACCACAGTTTCCGGGGCTTTGCCCCGACTAGTTTGTGTCGCTGTGGGTTGCACGCCTGGCTATGGCGGGTGAGGCTCCCAGCGGAAATAACAACACTCTTATCCATGTGTTCTTACTATCTTGTAATGTTTGTCCTATTTTTTCTCCTGTTTTGTTGTCTTTACTCTGTTCTGCTTTTACCACTACTTTTGTAGTAACTAGTAATATTATTATTAGTAGTTTATTTTGATTCTTATCTATTAATATCCATTGTTTATTTTTCTTTTGTTCTTGTACTACCATTACCAAGAAATATCCATGTTAGAAGACCTAATTTTTTCCCACTTGCAGGATCATAGACTATTGCATTAGGAAAAGATTATTGTGGAACCAGTGTTTTGCACGTAAAGTATGTAAAGAAGGAGAATATTATGAAGATATGATGCGTTATCTGCGTAAGAATCTTGCAGTATGTTTTGAAACCTCATCTTTATATTTGTTCACTCATTTTGTTGCAGCATCCACGTTTTGATTTTTTAGCATATACTACTTCTGCTTCATCTTTTGATGTCAATTTTACTTTCATCATATTTCACATTGATATGGAATCAAATACCTAGAGTTGCATAGTTTTTATGTCCTTAATTGATTATTTATATGTTTTATAGTACTGGATCCTTTTTTTGTCTTGATGTTAACTAAACGTGAATACCTCTGCAGCTATTTCCATATCATCTCGCAGAATATGTTTGCCGCGTAATGAGGATATCACCCTTCAGATATTACTGTGACATGATCTTTGAGGTTATGAAGAATGGTGAACTCTAATTCCTATTATAGTAAATGTTTTGTTCTTTTTAGCCATCTTTTATGTCCTCTTCAATCTAGCGATTCTAGTCTTTTGATTATACTATTGCTTTTGTTCTTTTACTTCATGAGTGAGAAACTTCTTTATGATAGCAAACTGTTGAAATATGTAACCACCATATTTTTTACTTCTGGAACATAAAGTGTATATGCAATTCTGGAAAAAATAGTGTTTTCTTAGGGTGAATCATGGAATAAGATAAAATATTTTCAGTGAGTTCTTTGTACGATTTTGATGGAATAGATAATCGCATGAAGATGCCTTTAAAAAGTGAAGCATATTAAGCTTTGACATTTTAGAGTTCCAAGAACTTTTGTTCACAAATCACTGCTTTCCTGTTCTAATAAATTATATATGAAATATTCTGATGGGTCATGTAACCTATTTGATGAGACTCATCTCTTATTCAACTTTCTAGTTTTTTCCTGTAGAGCAATCTAAAATACTCTGGTCAGCAGGATTGATTAATGAATAGAAATGTGATCAATGTTCTGTGTAGTACTTCGTAATTAAGGAGTATAAAACGTAGTTTTGGTTTTGCATAATTTAATATTAGAGCATTTGGATCTTCATTAGACACTTGTAACTTTGTAAGCACCCTGCTGGACTCCTTTCGTATCCCAGCCCTCTCCACCCTGACAAGAATTTTCTGTCATTTCACTTGCCGTCACTCTACAGTTGCTATTTCTCATTCTCACGTCCCAGTCATCAATCCCCATATGCTTTTCTGCTGCTAGTATTGTCCCCTGGGATCTGCTGCGTCTATTTTCTGAAAAGTGATCTTTGTAATATGCTGCCGTTGCAACTGCTGCTCTCTTTTCGCCCATGCCGAAGGGTACACAGGAAGTCTGTTTTGATGTCTTGCTTTTGCAGCATGTTCATTCAATCATAACAAGATGGCCTCACAATGACATGTAAAAGGAAGAAACAAGGAAGAAGGTGGAAGAAGAAAAAGAAATCAACAATCTCATATGGGGTTGTCTTTTAAGGCGGGAGATAATGTCCAGAAATATTAAGAAATAAATGAATAATTATAATCACGGAAAGATTTATTGGATGTTTAGAGGATGTGCTAAGAAATTTAGTTGATAAACCTATGGTTTCTTATTAAAATGGGGCCATATCTTACCTATTTCAGTGAGACAATTCCACTGGGTTATATATACCTATTTTGCAAGAACTCTTTATTCTATTCTCTAATTTTTGCATAGATTTCGAGTACTTGTACTTTTCTCCTATTATATTCTCTGGATCTTGAGTACTCTTCATATCTGAGGGTTTGTTTTTTGCCTAATCTGGTAGTCTTTAAAGAGCAGAGTAACTTATAGTTATTTGTGCATTAATTTAACTTATGAATAAATTATTGAAATGTGTCTCTTATTGTAACCTTCATCTCCTTCATGCAGTTGCATTCTGTTGTTCTTTGTGCAAGTTTTTATGCATATCGTTATTGTTATTTTTGAAAGGTGATGCATATTGTTTTTCCATGAGTAAAAGAATTTATTAGTCATTTGTTTCTAGCTGATGAAACATCTTAGTTTGTGATATATCCACCATCGTACACCATTCATTTCAAGTCATATGTACTCTGAGAGATATGTTTTCCCTTTTTTGAAAGAGAAGTTGGCGATCATTTGCTATAGTTTGGAGTATGAGCGTACTTGGAAAGGAGTTCCAGGACTTAGCTTTTCTAGTAAATGAGTTTTAGCATGTACTTTGTCTACAAAACAGAAATTTGTGTTCTCCTTATTGGTTATCAAGTTGCCTCCTTTTTGTGTTCTTCTGATCATACAGCATTACAGTATCTGCTGTATATAATACTCATTTACATCTATTGAAGTTTTCCAAAAATTCTTGCAGAGCAACCATATGACAGCATCCCTAATTTTAGTGCTGCGGATTCCTTGAGACTTACGGGGATTGGTCGTAATGAATTTATTGATATTATGAACAAATGTAGATCAAAGGTAAAGCCTTATCTTCCTCCATATTATTTTTGTATCTTACAATGCCATTTTCTTTTTCTTTTCTGGATTTAATTTGTTCATTTCCTACTGGGAAAAACAACTCATCTAAATCCAGGTTTGTTTTCAGAAGATAATTAAAAGGATTCTCCAGTTATTTTCTCCCCTTGTAAATTATATCAAGAAGATAAAAGACTGTCCTGCATGAATAATGCTTAATTTATGACTTGTGACCTTTTTGTACTTGCCGAAACATATCATGCACAAATCAATTTTGTTTTATCTGTTCCATTCATATTGTGCAAATAGACAGCAAAAGTGATGTCTTTCACTCTTGGGCCATTTTTCCACTGTTTGACTTTGATTAAACACAATCTTAACAACAATTACTGACTGCTTTACCCCAGAGTTCTGAATTAAGAAATAATATCATACCAAAATAGGAAGAAAGGAGATTTGTGGCTAGGTGATTGGAGAGATGGCACTTATTTGAAGAACTTGGGAAGTGGAATCAGATAGACATTAGAGATGAGGATGTAGAAAACAACTGGTCACACAGGTCCACTTCTAAGTAGATCTTGTTTTTCGTTTTGAGTGGGATGAAGATGACTATTCGGGATCAATAGGCAACCAAATTCATTGGTTGTCAACCATTAAAAAATGTGCCCCGATTGTCAGTGTAATAATTGACATTAATTAAAAATGATTGTCATTAATTGATCAACCTCCATTCACATTTCCTGTCATGCAAGTGTTGATGCCTAAATTCACATCGAATACTTTCTTGGCTACCAGCTTATTTTTCTTTTACATGATATGACTCTAAGGGTGCGTTTGGTTGATGGAATATAATTTTTTTTAGAAGAAAAAGGATGACCACCGGAGATTGATGAAAAGAAGTATATTTGAGGAATATAATGTCTTAGAATGACAACATTTCCTGGAATGTAATTAAAAATGATTGTCATTAATTGATCAACCTCCATTCACATTTCCTGTCATGCAAGTGTTGATGCCTAAATTCACATTGAATACTTTCTTGGCTACCAACTTAATTTTCTTTTACATGATATGACTCTAAGGGTGCGTTTGGTTGATGGAATATAATTTTTTTTGAGAAGAAAAAGGATGACCACCGGAGATTGATGAAAAGAGTATATTTGAGGAATATAATGTCTTAGAATGACAACATTTCTTGGAATGTGATTTCTAGGAATCATATTCCTAGAAATCTAATATTACCATGTTTAGTTCGAGGACAAAATCTATTCATAATAAACTTAATTTCATAATTTATACGAAAAAGGGGGAAAGATTAGAGAAGGGTGAGAATTATGTGAGAGAAAGTGAAAAAAAAACAAGAGGAGATTAGAGGAAAAAAAAGAGTATCTTGAGGAGTGAGAAAGTGAAGATATATATTAGATAAAAAGAGTATATTTGAGGAGCGCGAAAGACAGGAAAGAGGAGAGAGAAAATGCAATTTGTGGGAAAAAGAAAATGAGGATATTAGAGAAAGGAGACAAAAGAAAATTATATGTGAGATAAAATGAGATTAGAGGAGAGAAAATGAGAAAATTAAAGGAGAGAGAAAACTATAATATTAAAGAAAGAGAAGATTAATGAGAGAAAAGTGATATATTAGAGGAGGGAGAATGTGAGATATTAGGAGAGGAGAAATGAAAAAATAATAAGGAGAGAGAACATTATGATATTAAAGGAAAGCCAAGGAAAATATTATAAAAGAGAGAAAGTAAAGTATACTAGAAAAGATAAAAAAATGGAGAGAGAAGTTATGAAGTTATATTATAGGAGAGAGAAAAGAGATATTAGAGGAGAGAGAAAGCGGGATGTTATAGGAGGGAGAAAATGGTAACATTGGAGGAA
Source organism: Pontederia paniculata (assembly GCA_001647135.1). Taxonomy (NCBI): domain Eukaryota; kingdom Viridiplantae; phylum Streptophyta; class Magnoliopsida; order Commelinales; family Pontederiaceae; genus Pontederia; species Pontederia paniculata. The sequence goes on from LTAE01007625.1 coordinate 9,827, forward strand.
AGAGAAAGTTATAAGATTAGATTATAGGAGAAAGAAAGTGAAATATTATAGGAGAGAGAAAGTAAGATATTGCATGAGAGAGAAAGTGAGAAAATTAAAGTGAGATATTAGAGGAGAGAGAGAAAGTGTGATGTTACATACGATAAAAATGAGAAAATTGGAGGAGAGAGAAAGTTATAGGAGAGAGAATGAGATATTACATGAGAGAGAAAAATGGAGGAGAGAGAAAGTTAAATATTGTAGGATAGAAAAAGTGGGATATTCATAAGAGGTAAAAATGAGAAAATTGGAGGAGAGAGAAAGTGAGTTATTAAAGGGAAGAGAATTAAGTAGTATATGAGAGAAAATGATGACGTCAAAATATATATATATATATATTTTTTAAAATAGGATTTCAACTTGTGATGAATGGTAATCTAAAATATTGCCACACTTTTTAGAAGGAATAAGATTCCTTTCACTTGATGAAATCTCATTCCAAGAAGATGTATGATTCCTGAATAGATTACTAGGCTAACCAAACCAAACATAGGAATATAATTTTCCTATGCACATTCCAAGGAAAGTTACAAAGTTATATCAACGTGTTGAATTAAGCTCCTTTGTTACTTTAAAGAATCTTGGTTATGTGTCATCTGAAGTGTCTCTTTTGATTTCAATATTCGAGTGTTATGACCTTGATTATTTTCTTTCTTGAGATTTCCAGAAAATAATGTGGAAGTTGAACAAGTCAATTGCAAAAGAATTGCTGCCGACACAACCTGTAGATTTCCCAATTGAACCATGGTGGGGGGTGTGCCTTGTAAACTTTACACTGGAAGAGTTCAAGGTTGGTAGCTTATTTCATCTATAATTACAAGTTATCATGACAAAATATAAATTTCTGATGAAAGATGTCAATGCATGGCCATAATCTTTTCCAAAAAAATGCATGGTCTTAATGCATTAGGTTTTCTGTACACAGATACATTGTTGCTACACAAATGATACTTGACAACATTAACTGTAAGTTATTCTGTTTAATAGAAAATATACTCATATTTTAATATTTTTTCTTTTCTTTTCAGAAACTTACAGAAGAAGAAATGTCAACCATTGACAAGATTTGTAAGGAGCAGGCAAACTCATTTGTCCTTTTCGATCCTGAGATTGTAAAAGGACTATACAGAAGGGGATTAGTATATTTTGATGTTCCTGTATATCCTGACGATCGTTTCAAAGGTATGTGACAGTTTATTTTAATCTTATGTTATCTCACTGACTTATTATTTGGCTCCAACAAATTGTCCTTAGACTTCATTATTTGTTCGATCATCTAATTTCTTTATATATCTCCGTAAAAAAATGCTTGGTATATGATACCTGACATATGTGTTAACCATATTCCATTTTGGAGTTTCCAGATAATGGTAGAACATGGTGCCTTTTTTGATAATGGTAGAACATGGTGCCATTTAGGAGTTTCCACTGCGTTAGTAGTTATTTGGATGTGCACATATTATAAATATGAAAATATGTAATAATTGACAGTGACAATTATTTTTTTCCAAATTGGGAATTAGATGTTCTCTTTCTACATATTTTCCTTTCCTTTCCCTGCTTTGTTGTTTGGATTTCTTTCATATTTTTGCACTTTGTGCGTGTATTTGACTGGGCACCAGGGCTGTGTGGGTGGAATCAAATGGTCGTAAATTTGATTCTTAGGGGATTATTTGCGTTGACAATCTAATAAGGTTGTATTTTGGTAACATGTTCCTCAAATGTTAAATGAAATGAGCTTTCATTTCTTGTTGTTTAATGTATTTCTGGCTGTCCTTTGAAAAAAAATGTATTTCTGGCTGGTGAACCACCCTAATTTTCATATCTCAGAGCAATTGCAGTAGTAAACAAGAAAATTATCCATGTTTTGTGTGTGTGCATATATATTTGGATTGCTCCTGGGCGACTGGTGTCGTCCAGATCTACTAGCACCTAACTAATACTTAATTATATACATGAGGTAAAAGTTAGACATATATTTGTCATAATGTGGTTCTTTTTCTTTATTCTTCTCCAAGTTCCTTTCTTTTCTATATATCTCCTGTAATGCTCACATAACTAACTTAAATTGCTTCAGTTTCTAGGCTGGAAGGATTTATTTCTAACAGGGATCAACAATATGAGGATCCTATAGAAGAGTAAGCTACTAGGAGTTAAATTGGGTCATTCTAGGATAGAAAAAAATCTTGCAAATATTGTGCATTCATCTCTGTAAGATTATTGTGAAATTTGCAGGTTATTATATGCTGTTTTCGTTGTCTCAAGTGAGAATGCCACTGTTGCTGAATTAGCTGCAACACTGCAGGCTGACCTATCTCAGCTTCAGTCTGCTGCAGCATTTGCATGCCGACTGGGTTGGGCAATAAAGCTTATAGATCCGGAATCTACCCTTAAAGATGTGGCTAGCTCTCCCCATAATATGTTGAGTGATGATGAAGACAGCTCTACTATAAGCATTGACTCAGAAAAATCTGCTCAAAAAGTTCATGATCCAGTTACTTTTAAAAATAAACAAATTTCTGGAACTGCTCATGTTGCCTTTGTTGTGGATGCCAACATAACTTCCTATTTGATGATGGGTTCTGTTTCACCAGGTTTGATTCTTCTATATCCATCACCAGTTTGTTTATCTGTCTATTTCCAACTGAGGTTTGAGAAATCTTACCTCAAAAATTGGTGAATCTGAACCTAACAAACTCTTTCAACAAATATAAAGGGGATGGAAATCTCTTGGGAATAAGAAGGAAACTAATAATAACACCTTAAAGTTGTATTTCTTGGCACAAAAAAAGACATAAAAGGCTTGTTTTTTCACCTCTTCTTTCCCTGGTATTTTACTTTCCCTCTTTCTGCAGGATTAAAATCCCATGCTGTAACATTATATGAGGCTGGAAAGCTGGGTGATTCTTGTATTGCTGACCTTTGTAAGGATCTATCTACTTTAGAAGGAAATAAGTTTGAAGGTGAACTACAGGAATTTGCCAACCATGCATATAGTCTTCGATGTGTTCTGGAATGTCTTCAGTCTGGTGGAGTAGCTAATAGCGACAGTACAAATGGAACTGAAATTCCGGTTGATACTCAGTCCTCAGTGGATGGTACTATTTCTGTTACAGCTGAAGTTGATTTTCCTGAATCATTTGTTGATTCTAATGTAGGCAGAACGAAGATGTCCCAAAACATTGATACCGCAGAAAATGATCAAACTATACTTCCGCAACCCAGTTCCTTTACAAATGAATCTAAAACTTCAAATGTTATGTCAATGTCATATTCGGACCCTTCAACTGAAAGTAATATGACTGCTATAGACATAAATTTGCAGAATGATCAAAAGAGTACCTCAGTTAATATGATGGACTCCGATAAGGATAGTCTAAAGAGAAAAAGAAAGTACCGGGTTGATATTCTTCGTTGTGAAAGCTTGGCAGCTCTTGCACCAGCAACACTTGAACGACTATTTCTTAGGGACTACGATATCGTTATTTCTATGATCCCGCTTCCTTCCTCATCTGTTTTACCAGGACCAATGGGTCCAATCCATTTTGGTCCACCTTCGTATTCTTCAATGACACCATGGTTGAAACTAGTGCTTTACAGATTGATGGGCAGTGGGCCTCTATCAGTTGTTTTAATGAAAGGGCAGTGTTTACGGTATCTTCCTGCTCCTTTAGCTGGTTGTGAGAAAGCACTGATATGGTCCTGGGATGGTTCTGTGGTAGGTGGTCTAGGTGGCAAGTTTTTGGGAAACTTGGTGAATGGAAATGTACTTCTACATTGCTTAAATTCATTGCTTAAGCATTCAGCTGTTCTTGTGCAACCATTGAATAAACAGGATCTTGATATATCTGGAAACATCGTCACAATAGATATTCCTTTACCTCTTAAGAATTTCGATGGAGTAGTTCCAGATATGGAATCAGAGATGGGGCATCATCTTGATGGCAATAAAAATTTGAATGTGTTATTGAAAGATTTATCCAGCAAAATTGAGTTGTGGACTGCCGGTTATGTTCGTCTTTTAAGACTACAGAAGGAGGGGGAACGCAATATGTTTCAACCTGACAATGAAAATTATGAATGGGTTCCTTTGAGCTTGGAATTGGGTATTCCACTATTTAGTCCAAACTTATGTGAAAGAATATGTGAAAGAATTGTTTCATCACATTTGTTGCAAACAGATTCACTTGCTGAGCACCATGAGGCAATGCAAAGCTTAAGAAAACAATTACGTGAGATGTGTTCTGATTATCAAGCAGTAGGCCCCATTGCCAAACAATTTTATAATAAAGAAAAGGTAAAAGAGTCACCACGTCGTCAGTTAATAACCTATGCCAGTGGAAGGTGGAGTCCTCAACTGGAACCTTCGACACCAATATCTAACATCTTCAGTGAGCACCAGAGACTCAAGATAGGGAACAGACAGAGGTGCAGGGGAGAAATTTTAAGTTTTGATGGAAACATGCTAAGGTACCTAAAAACTTCATAAATTCTTCTATGGTGTTACCATGAACTTGACTATATTGCCTAACAAATAGTCTTATCCATGTTTGGTTTGGAATGATAACCCATTTGAGAAGGGTTATTCCTGTTTTACAGTTTCAAGTTCTTATATATATCCTTAGGTAATCTCATTTGGTACAGATCTGTGTTTCTAATTATTAGTAGTTTGCAGTAGTACGTTTTTTTTTTCAGAGGGACACAGTATTGTGATTTATATTCTTAATATTTCAAATTTGCGTTGTCAGTTCTACACCAAGTTTAAAAATGTCATTTGCAAATTACCTCGGTCTCAACCTATTGATCTAACCTAAAGTGTAACTCCAATGTCTGGTTTATTTAGATTTGGCAAGCTAGAAGTTCCTAAAATTCGATTCTATATTGATTTTCTGTTCCTAAAATTCGATTCTATATTGATTTTCTGTTTCTAGACATGTAATGAAAGCGAAGTAAATCTTGGTTGCCTGTTTTATAGTATAATTTATGAATCTTGCAATCTGTTTTATTGATACATGCAAAGACTTTAGAAATTGTTGCCTTTTGGCATTATTATGTACCGTATTTGGCCATAAGCATGGTGTGTGCCATCTCGCAGCAAACTCCTATATGATTGCGCATTATACATGTGATATAAATTATTTTCGAAACTTGGTTGCTTGAAATTTACCTACTACCAAAATCTGCAGCATTAGGCATTCATATGATTAACAGTGTACATTGTGCATGGAACATAATTACACTTTAAACGTTATTTGATTGATGACTTCTGATCATGTCCACATGAATATGGGAATCATAGAATTTCTGTTGTAGAGCGGGTAGTTTGAAAATGGGGCTTACAATTACTTTGAAGTGGTAAAGTGAAAAAAGCACATGGAGGGACTCATTTATATTGACTAGATTGATATATTTCATTAACCTAGATACTACTGAAAAAATGTGTTCATAGAATTCCTCTTTCAATCTCATGTAGTTTTAGTTTCCTTCTGCTGATGTATAATAAGATCTGGTTCATATGTTGATATCTTGGACCATGTATATGAAAAGCTATGCAATCATTCCAAGTTGAAAACTAAACTCAGATATGCTTTCTATGATGACCTTTCACAAAAAACCATTATTTCTTCAAACTCTCATCATGTAAGTGGTGGGTCATTGACTCGGCTCAAGTTAAGATATCCTAACCATTTTGCAATTTTTTCTTCTCAGATCATATGCACTTGCTCCTTTATATGAGATTGCTGAAGAATCTGCTGGCAATGGAACAAAATCTGAATCAGATGACTCAGATAGTAGAGAAGTGGTCCTGCCGGGCCTCGATCTATTATTTGATGGGTCAGAGTTGCACCCATTCGAGATAGGTGCATGCTTGCAGGCGCAACTACCTGTTGCACTAATTGCAGATGCTTCTGCTGCATCTGCCTCTTTGCATGTAACAAGGGCTTCTTGATTTCTTTTACTCATCTCGGACAACTATTTGCCATTTTCGCATTCCAAGGAAAGAGTTTTGCGAGCTATAAACAGTTTTTCTTAAGGATTCTTTGGTTCAGTTGCAGAGTTTTGATTGTTTAGGTATGACAAACTTTACTTGAAGAGTTGTCTATTGACTTTTTTCTTTGTTGTTCCATTTTGGATGGAATTTGTTCTAAGCTGCAACTCCATACAGAAGGATCCTTAAAAATATAAAACTCGGTATAGATATATTTGGTTTTATCACTTTATGCAAACTTGCTAGTGTGTAATCTCATGATCTAGATTTCAGTTTCCTGCCATTTTTGTCCCTCAAAATTTGAGACTAACCTATATCTAATACTTTTCCTTTCTTTGAAGTTTCTACCTTTTATTGAAACTGCTTTCTTTTTTTCATCAACAATAACATAAAAAGAATATTTCTCATTGTAGGTTCTTTCACTGTCAGATCGACAGTGTAGCACGCGGTGAATGTTATAAAGACCATTTCGTCCATCTTGGAGAATTTGTTAAAGATGAATGGAGGATTTGCATCTCTGGTTCACTTTGCTTTTGATGCTCCTGAAGAAATGGTGAAGTTTAATCTTTTACAGAACCATGTTATACATGGCTTATACTGTTATAACATGAATGTAGTTTGCTGTGGAATCTATGTACAATAGGCTAAGTTGATTATTTTCATACGTTTGTTTGTGTTTCGGGAAATATGATAAGGTTGTGAATATCATATAATATTATGCTATTTACCGTATATTTAAGGGTACATTTGGTTGTGAGACTATTTTTCATTTAAATATGATCAGATATCTCTCGTCCTCAACTTATGAACGTTAACAAAATAAATTATTTAACTGGCAATAACAAATAAACATGATACCTAGACATGGACGTCATGCAAAATAAAATAATTTTTGTGTCTTAATATATGAATATTAGAATCATAATCTTACAGTCCGAAAACCAAACGCCCTGAACGGAAAAAAACATCTTATAATCATATTAATTTCTGTGAATGATCGATCCAAATTCTAAATAGTTTGAAATATAAAAAATATATACTTAAGTAGGATATATCTCCATTAAATTTAAAGAAAATAAAATCGGCACCAAACTTTCCAAATACCAAATAGCTTGCGATAAAAAAAATAAAGTCAAAGTGCACCAAATCCAACCTAATAAAATTTGATTTGATGCACGAATAAGATCATATCTGATCCTTAATTGAAGATAATGACACTTAAATTTTTCCTCATTATTTTGGTGCACGAATGCATTGAATTGGCACCACCCAATTCACCTCAAACAACGCGTGCATGCACATAAGTTGAGGAGTCGTAGTGAATCCACAATTCTATATAACCAAAATGGTTCATGAATGGTTTCTAAACATCTAACACGCTAATAACACACCAAATAGGCAAAATGCCACATACCTTTGGATGTTGAAGGCACTCGAAGTGTTTGCTGAAATGCCGCAACCAGATACTGATCACAAAGATCAAAGGCATTGGTGGGATTCAATTAGCAGCGGCCATCGCGCCGAAATGTTCGCCCTCTCGCATGCACGCGGCTCCTTTGCACAAAGCTTTGGGGAACATTATTTGTAGGTTCCCTTTCGGTCTGGGACAAAAAAATTTGGTAAGCAAATTGTGAGGTTTTCACCTTGAAAACAACATCATGAACTTCACATATATAAGTTGGCCATTTGATTCGTTCAAATTATAGTTTTTTCGATTTGAGATTTCGAAAGTTTCAAAGATATCGATATGAGATTATTAATAGTATATTTAATTTATGTTATTCATCATCATTATCATTTCACCTTATCAATAAGTACTCCTTGATTCAAGTGATACAGAGATCTTTTGAGCTCTTTCAGGTTGTGTGCTCGTGGGATTCAGGTACCACGAAAGTCCAAGAACTCAATATTGAATGCAGTCACATGTATTCATTCGGATTCAAGTTATCTTACTATTCAATGCATTTTTTATTTCAACAATTTTGTTCTTAATTTTTTAGTCATTTTAATTCTAATAAGGGTGTATAATATGTAGCACCCTTCTATATCATACATGCCATTCAACATATGTGATGATGTAGAATACTAGAATAGAGCTTATTCATCCTTTCTTTTTTATGCATTGAATTTATGCACTTTTTCATAAACAAAAAAAGAAAGATAAGTTAATAAAAATAAATAAATAATGAAAGACACAATAAATTTGATTCTATTGCTTACAGTATACAAATAGAAAATTTTAATGTAAAATTATTTACCAAAAATAGCATAATGAAGCAAATAAATATAATAATAACAAATAGTTATTAAGATGTATTTAGGATGTATTTTAAATCAATTGCATCATCTTATCGGCTAATTGAATGATTAGATTAATCATGACTAATTGATTGTCAAGGTTCTTCAATCAAGATAGTAATATTATAATGACGATAATTTACATATATGTTTACCCATGTAAAATGATGGATTTGCACTTCATTATATAATTCTTTAGGAGCATAATTCATATCATTTATGCAATTTTTTACATAATTCTCCTAATATCACACACTTACTCTTTCATTTTGTGCAATTGAAGTTGCTGGACTTTAGTAATATACTCTATTTATTGTACTAATTCTAGGAAGATGGAGGAAGAGCATATGTGTTGGAAGAATCACACCTCGACATGCTTCGTTGCGCACCTGAACGATTTACGAGGAAAACTTAAAATCCACAAAAGGATGAAAAGTTTTTCTGATTTTTCGCAAGAACCCATTTCCAGAAGAAGATTCTTAAAAGGAGGAGAACCCTACCATTGAAAGGGCGAAAGTTGTTTGAAGAGAATAAATGGTTGAGTTGAGAGGCTTTCAGGATCAAATGTTGCCACTTAATTCTTATTCTTAGCTTCAATTATGTAATTTAGGCTCTTGACGGTGCTTTTAAGATCAAATGTTGCCACTTAATTCTTATTCCTTAGGAAATGGAAGAAGATTCTTAAAAGAGGAGAACCCTACCATTGAAAGGGTGAAAGTTGTTTGAAGAGAATAAATGGTTGAGTTAGAGAGGCTTTCATGATCAAATGTTGCCACTTAATTCTTATTCCTTAGCTTCAATTATGTAATTTAGGCTCTTGACAGTGCTTTCAAGATCAAATGTTGCCACTTAATTCTTATTCCTTAGCTTCAATTATGTAATTTAGGCTCAGTGAGTTTTTTCTATGCTGAAAATGGATGTTCATGCATGAATTCAGTTATTTTNGATCAAATGTTGCCACTTAATTCTTATTCCTTAGCTTCAATTATGTAATTTAGGCTCAGTGAGTTTTTTCTATGCTGAAAATGGATGTTCATGCATGAATTCAGTTATTTTCTTCTATGGACTTTAGTGGCTAGAGATGTGGATAATCGGATAATTAATTTCCTGACATTCTAACATTTTTTATGTTCTATGATTTTAACTAAAGAATAAGTCATTTTGTTCTTCCAGGTTTTGTGATGCATATATATGAACTTTTGCGAAGTAATTAAACTGAGAAATATATTCCTTCTTTGATATGTTTATTTATATGACAATTGATGATTTCTATTTGCAATGTTTATCCCATATGATGACATCTTTTTTTTTCTCAAATAAGGACATATATCTAAAATATTTTAAATAGAATAATTAAACATGGTAATTGAGATTTGTTATTCAAATAAATATCAAACACTACAGTGTAACATCGTTGTTTAGAAAGTGCCTTGTCAATAAATCAAAGCACATTTTTTTAAAAAGAATATAATTATGGTGTAACCGCGAATAATTTTTCCTGAGTTAAGAGGCTTGTTTTTTTTTTATATTATGGGACTCTTCATGTATATATTTACTATATATACACTAAGCTTGTGAGTTTTTTAATGCAACAATAGTGAAATCAATCTGAAGATCTTTTGGTTGGATTGTCTCCAACTCATTTTTTTATATTGAAAAAGAATGAATAATATTTTATTACAAGTAATTTATCTATGCTTCTGGACAAAAAAAAAGTGTTATGATGTATTATATTTTATTATACAATGCACTTCGCGGTTATTTTACAAAGAAAATATTTAATGAATAGCCCATAGGTGTTTTTTGTTCTTTTCTTTTTCCTATGTTTATTTGCGAATTTAATAGTATTGTGACACATATTTAATTTGGCTCATCCAAATTGACAAGGAGATGCAGTGTTTGATAAATGAAGAGATTTTGGTAAAAAAAAGCCTTAACAAAAAATATGAGCTTGAAATTTGAGATGGTAAAATTGTAAATGGAAACCAAAAGTTAGATAATATATTCCTTATAAATATTTCTAAGAGAGCAATTTTAACGTAGCACACTTTTAGTATAGTGCATGTAGGGCATTAAAAAGTAACGTCACTTTTTGTAAAAAAAATTAATCTCTATTCACTTGTACAGAAAGTGTCATTACTTTGCGAGTGCGCTACACATTTCTTTTTCCCTATTTCTAGTGTTGGTTGAACCGTTAAAGAACTTAATGGAATGATCCGATGATATGCAACTTGAATGATGTATTTAATACAAAAGGAGTGCTACATCTCTTAATAATTCTCCTAAAAATCTTCCTAATATCCAACAAATGGTATGACTATAATTTTGTGAACTGTTTAGTTTTAGGAGGATTTAAAATTTTCATTAATGGTGACTTTGATAAAGAATTTGCTAAATTTAGTGACATTTTAGTCTCATCAAATTGATTAATATAGGATCATTGATTCTAATCCGGTCCGTTCATTATCATTCGGATTGAATCGAATTTAATCATGGAGTTACCCAATTTATTATTTTCTATCATATTTAATATTAATTATATTTTACAAAAATAATAATCAATTTTTTCAAGCATTTAAAATATTTTATAAAGATATATATTTTAGTACAATTTATTTGAAGTAATTTTAAGGTTTTAAATAAATAAAATTTATTTAATTCATATAAAAAAATTATTTGGATCGTTGAGCCGGATTGATCGATTTTTAAAAATAACTCATTACTAATTCATTCATGATCATTTTTTTTGAATTTATTCGAATTTGACCCACTTATCCAACATAAAAGTACTTATTGTTAGACTGCTGAGTCGAAATGAGGAACTGCCATTCTTTGATAATTTGAGATTGGATCGACTCTTAAATATATGAATCAAATTTCATATATATATATATATATATATAT
>LTAE01007626.1:0-15782 GCA_001647135.1 Pontederia paniculata
AGGCGTGCGGTTAGGGTTTGGTACAAGCGAAAAGGAGAGTGCAGAGATCGTGGGGGCGGTTAGGGTTAGTCAGTGCAAATGAGGTAAGTATGAAGTTTCTCTCTCTTCTAGGGTATTATAAGGTATTGTGGGTATGGGCTGGCCCACATATGCCACTTTTGCGCATGGGCTAGATGGGCCGTAAGGGAATGTGGGTTTTTTTTTGCCCAAAAAAGGTTCCAGGTTGAGGTCGTATGAGGAGTTGGGTGTAAACCGTAGGTGCTCCATTCAATCCTTAACTGAAGAGATCAGGTCAAACTGAACAAGTTGGTAGTCTTATTCCTGCAGAATGAAGCAAAACTTAGTAAATAAAACTCTGGGTTGCCTCCCAGATGTCGTCGTGTTTAGAGTTCTTGGCTGGACTTTCTTCCTCTATGATTCGTCAGGTGGGGTTTGAAGTTGGAGCTCTTCTAGCGGATCTTTGGTTGACCCCGTGAGGTAAGCTTTGATCCTTTGTCCATTCACCATGAATAGCTTCCATTTCTCTTTTCTAAGTTCAATAGCCCATGATGAGCAAACCTTATTGACGATGAAGGGGCTCAACCATCTTGACAGCTTGGAGTTAAAAAGTAGCACGGGGGTCACCTTCATTGAACTCCCTTCTTTGGATCCGGCTTTAATGTCACAACTTGGTCTTCTACTTGTAGATGTTGGCATTCTCATAAGCTTAGTGCCGGATCTCATCTAGTCCATTCACCTGGAGCTTCCTTTGTTCACTAGCAGCTTGCAGGCCGAGGTTCAGGTATTTGATAGCCCAGTAAGCCCTATGCTTGAGCTCAACTGATAGGTGACACGTCTTCCCAAATACAAAGCTTGTGAGGGATTACTCCTATGGGAGTCTTATAAGCTGTTCAGTATGCCCACGGTGCGTTTGGAAGCTTGGAGCTCCTGTCTTTTTTTGACTTCGATGTCATCTTTTCGAGGATGGCCTTGATCTGCCGATTATTCACTTCAACTTGTTCACATGTCTGCGGATGAAATGGAATTGATACTTTATGAGATATTCCATACTTCTTTAACATTGCCTTGACCTAATTCTCCAGAAAATATCTTCCCTCATCACTTATCAAAACTCTAGACATTCCGAATTTGGGAAGATTGTTTTCATGAAGAAGTTTTTGATAGAGGTATAGTCACACTTTGTGATCGAAATTGTCCCTACCCATTTGAAGTAGTAGTTGACCGCCACTAAAATATACTTGTAAAGATCTGAACTTGAGAAATGACTCATGTAATCAATTCCCCAAATGTTAAAAATTTCATCCACTTATAATTTAATACCATTTAATTTTTTTCGTTAATATATTCACGATGGTTTTTGTTCTTTTTTCTAAAGTCATGATGAAAATAAAACAGTTAAAGGTTTCAAATTTCTTACTTTTGGCGGCATGTTTTTTTTTTCCTTCCAAGTAGATATACGAAACATATGGCTATTACCACTTTTATTGCATATAATAACTAAAATATATAATATAAGAATAAACGGTGTAAAAAGAATTAAAGAAAAAAACTTTTTTTAATAGAAAACAAAAGACAACCAACCGGCTAAAATTAAAACCACTCTCTCATCTCTTCCTGCTCTGCCAACCATGGCGAGGACGAAGCACATCCCCAACCGCAGCACTGCCCGAAAGAACCCCCTCACCTCTCTCTCCGGCGTCCCCAATCGCATTCAGAAGGGGCAGCAGAGCGGTCGCTACTTCCTCTCTTTCTCTCTCTCCCCTTGTCGTCGAACATCTTTCACCCATTTCGCTGACCCTCGTCGCCCTCTTTCTTCTTTCTTTTTGCCCGCCGCAGATCGACAGATGAGTCCTCGCCGGAGGCCTTCTCGCGCCACCTCCTCCGTAACCGTTAGCCCCTTTCTTTAAACCTCCCCTTCTTTTTTTTTTCTTTTCTTAAATTTTTTTTGCTAGATGTTTGTTCTTTCCTTTTTCTCGGGTGGCAGATCGACACGGCGAGGGAACCTGACGCGCCTTCTCAAGGTCTTCTCTCTCTTTCTGTTTTTTCTTCTCGTTCGTTTTTTTTATATCCTTTTTCTTCTTTGAAATTGATGAAACTGAGGTTTTGGTTTGAAGGGAGGTCGGAGCAGCAGCAGCAGCCGAAGAAGGCACGGAAGCCCCGCAGGTTTAAGCCAGGAACTGTTTCTCTGAGGGAGATCAGGAAGCTTCAGAAGACCTGGAAGCTCACCATTCCCTTCGCGCCCTTTGTTAGGCTTGTGAGTTCCTTCTCTCTTTTCTTTGAATGCATCGGATTTCCTGCTTGCTTGATGTGAGAAGAAGTTGTTATAATGATCGTGAGCATTTGAATGAACACCCTGTTGTCGCCCTAAGATACAAATTTTGCACATTTGTTTGTGCAACTAACAACAGCGGAAGTCTAAAACAGAAGCAACATTTCTCCTCTCAAAAAAAAGAAGAAAACAGAATCAACATTTCTTTGGTAGGGATTAGTGACACTTGAAGCTTAGAAGTTGTGGTTTTATATTGAACTATTTTTTACACCATTTCATAAATTATCTAACATATGGTCTTAAATTTAGTTTCTACTGTTAGTTTGTGCTTGATTTTCTGTAGTTATGCTGGGCAAGCAATTTAATCGCAATCCATTTATGTCAACTTTAACAATGAAGAAATTTTGTAGAGATTGCCACAACAAGCTTAAAGCATCTTAACCTATAGGCACAAACAATGCCATTTCCTACTGAATTGGAGCTTTTCCAATCATGAAAAATTTCTAGTCGCAGATGACACCCATTGCAGTAAACAATTAGCTACTGTGTGCAGTTTAATCGGGTGATATTTTGGTTTGTTGAGTATATATGTATCTTCGTGAAACATGTGCTAAAGTTGATAAATGTTGTAATAAGATCTGTGAACTAAACTTATGTTTGTAGTTTTTAGTTACTTGGATATGTCTCACAAAAAACACTACTTGGATTAAAAGTTTTAACATTATGCTTGTTTTTTAGGCTTATTAGGAATTTCACTCTTATGATTATAATCCTTTTTGGTGGTCTTTGGAAGGTCAAAGAGCTAACAATTTTTTACTCAAAAAGCGTAAACCGATGGTCTCCAGAAGCACTACTTGCTTTGCAAGAGGTATTTAAGGTTAATTGTGGAATCTTGTTATTTTTATACATGAAATTTATGCATGTGATTCCTCCTTGTTTATCATTACGATTGTTGGCAGTAGATTTTGCCACTATCAATATATTTGTCAAGCACATGTCTGCTTTTTAAGTGAATTACCTGATATACAATGGTTTCATTATCACCTTCAACCTTGCCATATAGTTTTGTATGATTCACATGCAATATGCATCTTAGATACCCCTAAAAGAATGTGCATTTTAAACTGAAGAATTCATTTAATACCTCTGAGGTGTGTGGTAGAAGGGGGTTTCCATGATGTCCATTAGCTGTGGGAAAAGGAAACTAACCTTTCTCTTGTAAATGCTTGTTTGGCAATTCATGAAAAAAAATGTAAAAGTTTTTAATCCCCAATGTTGTTTGTTCCAAGGGATTTTTAAAACTTTTGAATTTTTGGATATGCTTGAGAATTTTTTCTATAACATATGAAATTCTGAATCATTAGAACTTCAAATATTCTCATTTCTTATTATAACCTTTTATTTAATATTATCTTTCTTGGGCTTACTGATAATTCTGCAAGGCACCCTATGTAAACAAATTTCACGAAAGTAATAATCCAGAAAAACACTAATATAATACTCAATCCCCTTCCTTTCATCAACTTGGAATTTCAACTGAGTTGAATCAATGTCAGAACTTTGTGCAAAATGGTTCTGAACCTTGGAACCTTGTGAAACTTTTTTCCCAAACATTTTTGGGGAAGTAGATGAATAGTAAAAAAACTAACCATATTCATTTTGTTGTGGGGAATACAAACCATGTTGAGAATTTCAATCAGTACATATAACACTCCATGAGCAATATTATGCAAGGTATAACATTGAAGCATTGCTGATGGACAGAAAACAAAGAATAAGATAACTGAAACACAAGACCCTGCTCCACTCGATAAACATATACAATGATCAAAACAAAGTTTTTTTTGAAAAGATGATCAAAACAAAGTTGATCCCCAAAAACTTATACATTGGCGAACATTGGCTAATGACTGTAAGAAATATAAGAGTTGATCTGAACATACATCCATAAGGAAGAAAAGAGAATTTTGAATAAGGGGAGAGATGAATTATGTGACAGAAGAGAAAAGAGAGAAAATTCTTGTAAAAGTCTTTTGATGCAACAATCTATGGAAAATATATAACAAATCAGATAAAAATCATTAGATATCGAACCAAGTTTGGTTGGCATAGATTATTAGCGCATTTGTGTCCCAGGGGATGACGGGAGTTAGTAGCCCCGAGTTCGATCCCGCGGAGTCACCAATTTGGCGATTTACCTTCGCTGTGCCTGTCCAAACACCGGATTAGTCGGGTGCTAGTAGCCCTGGACATCGGTGGGGTTCTACCCTTGACCCAAAAAAAAATCATTAGAAATTGGGATGGTGTAGAGTAAAAATGTTTCTCCCAAAATATTTTGATGTGGCAGATTGATAAAAAGCGAAGAAAAGATGGAGAGGTAATCTTTTTTTTTTGATAAGTCAAGGATGGTTAACCTGCGTAACCATCCATGGATATGTTATTGATTGAAGGTAAAATTACAGAATTATGTCATAAAATAACCCTTTGTCCACTCCCTCACCATACTATTCGCCAATGCGATAATGTTTTCCACATAATATCTCTCTCCTAGGAATATACATCCATTACATTGGGCCCAGATGGCCCATAGAAAAGCTAAAGGAAAACCACGATGTAGTCTTGGAACATAGACTTGCATTTGTAAATTTTGACTGCCAAAACGAAAACTTCTCCAAAAATCTGAAGACGACCAAGCATCTAACCATGATAAATCAGATCTGCTCCACACTTCTTTCGCCACCGAACATCCAAAAAAGAGATGGTTGATATCTTCCTCTGCTGAATCACAAAAAACACAAGAGTTGTTTGCTTGTTGATCCATCTAAAGATACGGCTACGCGTTGGGAGTCTGGACCTTCTTAGAAGCCAAGCAAAAATTTTAATTCATCTTGGTGTTTTGNGCTGAATCACAAAAAACACAAGAGTTGTTTGCTTGTTGATCCATCTAAAGATACGGCTACGCGTTGGGAGTCTGGACCTTCTTAGAAGCCAAGCAAAAATTTTAATTCATCTTGGTGTTTTGGTTTGCCATATCAGGTTGTAGTCAGTGCGCATCTCTATATCATTTAGGCAATTATCCTTTGTAAGTAGAGTATACACATTCCAAATTGAGAATTGTCCAGCATTCCATAGTCATGCATCATGTTGGTTTTGATATGGCATGATATCTTCTAATCTGCCCAGTAGGAGAAGGAATTCTTCAAGACGCTGATCTATCAGATTTGAAAGAAATTGGGGTGTCCAGACTCCATTTGGAGCAGTGAGCCTAGGCAGTAGTCTGCCACCTTGGCAGATCTATCCTCGGCTATTGCAAATAGCCTGGGAAAGATGGCGGAGAGGGATTCAGTTGTAGCCTAAGGATCCTTCCAAAAACTAAGGTCAGTACCCGAGCCCAGAGATGCTCGAAAAAAAGGCCGAACACGAGCCATAACATGTGTGATTCCTTTCCAGGAGGTGGAACCCACATGTGCATATTGAATGACCATAACATGCTATTATCACAGAAGACCAAGCATCATCACCATGTCTCATTATCCGAACTACCCATTTAGATAGAAGTGCATCATTCATGTCCATAAGGGTCTGTATACCTAGCCCGCCCTCCGATATTGGCCTGCACACATCCTCCCATGCCACCAGATTCATGACACGACCGGTGGAGTTTGAGTGCTGCCATAAAAATCTCCGTCGGAGTGCGTCTATGCGAAGGATCACCGTCTTTGGCATTTTGAACACTAACATATAATAAACTGGTAATGCCGATAGAACGGATTTAGTCAAAACTAGTCTCCCACCTTTGGATAACACTTTAGCGCACCACCCTTGCAGCCTTCGCTCCACCCGTTCCACTACTGGGGTCCATTCTCGGGCAAGGATCTTGCTATTAGAAAGAGGAAGTCCCAGGTACGATATAGGCAACCTGCATCTCAATGTCTTTAACACCTCAGAGCAAGCTGCTGTCATGTCAACCTCCATTCCAAAAGGGATGAAAGACGATTTAGAGTGGTTTATGTGTAGTCTCGAGAAATCTCCAAATATATCAATAATCATAGCTATCCTCCTCGTTGCCACCAAAACACCTTCTATAAAAAATAAGGTGTCATCAGCATTTTCTAATAATTGAATGGGCAACCCTATCTTACACCTCATTGTGGTTGGACCCAACCGCCAATCAGACCACCATTGATAAGAACAGAGAAAGAAATGGTGCATACACACCGTTTCATCCACGAAATCCATAGTGGAGGAAAACCGCGACGCTGAAGGGAGCTCCATAGGAAGGACCAGTCTAAAGAGTCATATGTCTTGGAGAAGTCGACTTTCCAAAGAAATCCACATTTCCCTGTTCGTCTCCGAAAGGAGACAATTTCTGAGGCCATGGTTAATCCGTCCAGAAGAGATGGGTGATGTCCTCCTCTGCTCACGCACATAGTGCACATGTGCGATCTGCCTGTGGTGCCCATCTCGCCCTGTATGCCCTAGTGAGGAGCCTGCCACGTCTCAATAGCCAAGAAAAAATCTTTACTTTGAGGGGTGTCCGCGTTCGCCAAATGCTTAGGCTGTCTCTGATGGTGTCCTGTGGAACTGTGCTCTCTGGAAGCAGCTGTCTGTATCCCTCTCGCTGAGTAGTGCCTTGACAGCCAGAGCCAACCATCGACCTCGGATGCAACTGGATGGTATCCTGATAGCCGATCTAGCAATCGAAGAAGCTCCTCAAAACGCTGGTCAGATAGTCCCCCTCTGAACTGAGGAGTCCACAGCCCACCTCCTGCCCCTTCTGATGCTGTCCAGCACTCAGCCACCATCGCTCTTGGCTGTGCTGCTAGTGTCGCCATCCGAGGAAAGTGCTGCTAGTGTCGCCAGCCGGGGAAAAGAGGCAGTCAGTGTGTCGCCTGGTAGCCATTCATGGCTCCAGAATGCAAAATCATTCCCCGACCCCAGCGAGGCATGGAAAAAGGGATCTCATCTATGGAAGGAAAGTGGACACTCCCCGCCAAAAGGCCAATGAGCCGCGCAGGAGACGAGGTCGAGACTCCCAAGATAGGTCGCGACCATAGCATGCGAAGAAGACTGAGCTCCAGAGGTCCGTCCCTGGACCCATGATTCGGCCTACCCACCGAGCAAGGAGGGCCCGATTGGTTAGCCGTAGGTTTTGAACGCCGAGGCCCCCGCCTGATATTGGCCTGTAGATCTCCCTCCATGCCACCAAATGTATCCCTGACCTATCCGCGCTGGTGCCTCGCCAGAAGAATCTGCTCTTGAGTGTGTCCATCCGATGCTCCACCAGCGTCGGCATCCGTAAGACCAACATGTATATAGGAAGCGAAGAGAGAACGGATCCGAGTAGGACTAACCGGCCACCTCTCGATAGTAGCCTCGAGCTCCACCCCTGTAGCATATGTTCCATGCGCTCAATGACTAGTAATCATCCACGCGATCCTATGTACCTGTTTGATAGAGGCAGACCGAGGTAAGTGATCGCTAATGTGCTGCTGGGTGTGCGCAGCTCCTCAGCGACGAGAGAACGAATGTGAGTAGGACTAGCCGACCACCTCTCGATAGTAACCTCGAGCTCCACCCTGGAGTGCATCTCCTCAACCTCATCTTCCTGGAATCGATACATTTAAAAAAAATAACAGCATAACTACATGATAAACTATTTACTGCACATTTCTCTCATATTGTATGAAAGGAAGAGAATAACTCATATATGAAAGAAATGATGCAAAACACGTCCTATTAAGCATTAAATTCAGCCCTAATGCAATGTTTTCCATATAGTTAAATGCTTGTATATATTCAGTTATCATGTTCATGAGACTCATATTATGATGATTTTTTATGTCCGTACTCAAAACTAAAAAAGGACAGATTGATAAAATCCTGGTGTATCTCGGACCTTGTGTTTACCTTTATTTAGGTTACAAAGCATAATCATATCCTTATCTGTGCAGAGATAACAAGCTTCATTATGATGGCATAAAACCTGTAGCCAGTACATTGTTTCTGGAAATGGTTCATTCCCAAAAATGATTATATCTTTATTTTGGTATATTAGTTTGGTTTAATTTGAATTTTATGTCTTATCCCAAAAATGATTATATCCTTATTTTTATTTGTTATTTGATTCCACCAAAGGTGAAAAATATTATAGTATCCTAAAAGTTTTATCATCTTATATTTTGTATAATTTGTAGAACACTCCTAAAAAAGGAAGACACAATGACTTTTAATTTTCATATTTGAGAGTCTTTGATACTCTAACAACAGTTCATCCTGATTATTTATTTTTGAAATCTGGTCAACCCACAGGCAGCAGAATCTCATATCATAGAACTCCTTGGAGAGGCATACCTATGCTCTATTCATGCTAAACGTGTTACGCTTAGTAAGTACAATTTCACATTGTGCCTTTCTTTTCTGCAGAATAATTTTGTCTATTGCGCAAGATACCACAGTTGAATGTAACATATGGAGGTTGATTAATATGTTTCTGCCTGCTTACAAGTAAGAAAACAAAGCTGAGATCAAGCTTGTCATTGAGCTGTAAATGAACTTTTCATCAAATATACATACATAAACGAACCTTTCCAATGAGCATTTAGTTCCCTTGTAAGTGGTGTGATATGAACTTTTCATGAAATGTACTTAATGCTTTCGATTAGTTGTATGTGCATCAATAAAGCTATCAGCAGGCTAAGGTGACAGAAAATACTGGAATTTAGGTCAGTCAAAGGAGAAATATTTATGGCTGTGAATATTTTTGGGCAAGCTTTTCCTCAAATTGCTTCAGTATGAGGTTACAGTCACCTGCATAAATGTGTATCATATGCATTTATGCAGCAAATATTCTTGATTCTGGAATAAATCTTGTTTCCACTCTAAAATTATATGCCAAATAAGTTCTCTCGAGAATCACCCTCTCAAAAAAGTTATTTGGCATTCACTTGTACATTGTGATATTTTTTCGGAGTTCCTTTCTGCAGTTGTACAAGAATATCATTGATTAAATTTAATGCGACAAAGAATTTCTTGTAGTTTTTATCCATCATTTATCTCACATCTGATGTGCTATAATGATAAATGAATATACAGTGGTAAAGGACATACAATTAGTGAGGAGAATCAGTGGAAGAAAATTCGCATGATCAAGTTAAACATCAAGCGGGCTGATGCACCAAAATGTTCTTGTGGACGGCAGTTTCTAACAGTCTGATTCCCTAACTTTTCATCTCATACTTATTCGTGCATTTTGTGTAAAATTCGAAACTGTTTGCAACTTTTTGACATTAGAGGCTGCTAACGTTGCAGCTTTAGGCTCATTAAAGTTTGTAATGGACCGGTAAGTTTCCTTGCCATCAGAGGATTATCGTGGAAAGTCAAAATGTTTTAACTACTGATCCTTGTATGTTTGTATGACTTTCGTTCTGCATTGTGCGGCCATTTGGTCTTTCTTCAGATGTTCCTTTATTGTTATTATGATTATTATTGCTTTACTTTAGATGTTCCTTTGTTGTTGTTGTTGTTGTTATTGTTGTTGTTGTTGTTTCATAAAAAATAATGGAATAATTTGTGTGGACAATGTAAAATAATTTTATTGCTACATTCTTTGGACTTTATTATCTCTTTTTGAATTGTCTGAGATGGAGTTTTGTGTTAGAATAAGTTCTCTATTATGACTTTCACGTCAGCAATGGCATTGTTCAATTTAGTGCATTCGGCTCAAGTTATTTTCTTCAATATTTGCTGCATTATCATCTTGTGATGTTTATATTTTGATATCAAGGGTTCGAAAATTGACAGTCGCCTTATGATGATCCAATGATCTTCGAGTAATTTACACGTCATTCTTTGACATTGGCATCATCGCTTTTTTTTTTCGGACACAAATATACCTCATGAGCTTTGTTTTCTCTTTGCTTTTGCCCGGTTCGAGCTTTCGATTGGAAGATATTGATTCTCGTTTATCGTAACTTATCCCATTTGTCTTTTTTTGCTTGTTGGATTGCATTGCAATTTTTTTCTCCCGGTCATGACGAACGATACTTTAGAATCATTAACGATAGATATCGAGTCATTTTTTATAATTATCTCTTTTTTTCTTTAGAATTTAAATTTTAAACAACTCTTATTGTCCCAAAATTCGTTCGATAGTCTCGAAGTCTCATATCGGAAGCCTAAAAGAATTGACATAATTTTTTGAACATTTTTGGACATCTTTATTGTCATGTGTGAGAGACCACATAATATCGACATTTCGCATCAATTTTGGTACACTATTCTATTGCCATTGCTTCATGGACACACAAGGTTTTAGCGTCATTGCTCTTTTAGGGCGCTAACATATCCCGTGAGCTTTGTTTCCCCCTTCTTTTCACCTGCTTTGACCGCTCCATCGTGGAGATATCAATCCTTGTTTACCGTAACTTAACTCATTTTTATTTTTTTCTTGTCGGATTGCATTTCAATTTTCTTTTTCGATCACAATGGATGAGACAATCATCGACCATTGATACTGAGTCATTATTTTTTTTATAATTATCTCTATTTTTTCATTAGAATTTAAATTTTTAAAAATTTTAAAATTTTCATATAACTCTAATTGTCCTAAAATTTGTTCGATAGTTTGAATGTCTCATTTCGTGCGCTTAAAAAAATTGGCATAATTTTTCTAACATTCAATGACATCTTTATCGTCATGTGTGAGGGACCACATGATATCATAGTCACATAATTTTGGTACATGATTTCATTGTCGTTGCTTCACAAACACGCAAGATTTTAGCATCATGACTTGTTTGGGACGCGAGCATATTCCGTTAGCTTCTATTCTCCCTTCGTTTTGCTTGATTTTGTGGAGATATCGATCTTTGTTTATCGTAACTAATCTCATTTTTAGTTTTTTTTGTTTTTGTCCGATTGGGTTCCAATCTTTTCTCCTGGCAACAATGGGTGAGACATACTGTAGAAAAATCACTGACCATAGATACCGAGCCATTATTTTACAATATTACCCTAAGAATTTATAATTTAAAGAATCTTCATACAACTCTTATTGTTCCTAAATTCGTTTGGTAGTTTTGACGTTTCATTTGTGCACTTAGAAAAATTGATCAAATGTTGTGGACATTATATGACGTCTTTATTGTCATGTGTGATACCAAATGACATAGTCATTATGCATCAATATCGATACACAATCCCATAGCCATTGCTCCGCGGACACAATGTTTTAGTGTGATTACTCTTTTAGGACGCAAACATACCCTGTGAGCTTTGTTTCCCTTTACTTTTCGCCCGGTTCGGGCGCTTGATCGCGGAGATTTAGGTCCCTGCCTACTATAACTTATCACATGTCATATTGTGTTCGAATTTTCTTCTGGATCACAATGGACGAGACTTACTCTACGAAAAATCACCAGCAGTAGATACCAAGCCATTATTTTTCTAAGTTATCTCCATTTTCCCTTAGCATTTAAGCTTTAAAGAAATTTTAAAGAATTTTTATCCAACTCCGATTGTCACAAAATTTGTTCGGTAGTTACCATGTCTCATTTTGTATGCCTAAAAAAATTGAGATAATTTTTTGGACATTCTTTAGCATCTTTATTGACATGTATGAGAGACCTCATGATATAGCCGTTACGCATCAATTTCGGTACACGATTCTGTCGTTGTTGCCTTGCAAATAAGCAAACATACCACGTGGGCTTCGATTTCCCCTTCGTTTCGTCTGGTTCAAGCGGTTGGTAGTGGAGATGTCTATCCTCGTCTACTGTAACTTATCCCATTTTGAGTTTTCTTTTTGCCTATCGGATAACCATGCAATTTTTTCACCCAACCAAAATGGACAAGACTTATTCAAAGAAAACTCATCGGCCATAGATACCGAGCAATTATTTTTCTATAATTGTCTCTCTTTTTCTATTAGAATTTAGAATTTATAGAATTTTAAGAATGTTTATACAACTTCGATTGTCCCAAAATATGTTCGGTAGTTCTAATGTCTCATTTCGTGCACATAAAAAGAATGGCATAATTTTTTGGACATTCTATGAAGTCTTTATTGTCATGTGTGAGAGACCACATGGTATCGCCATTACGTATCAATTTCAGTCAATGATTCCATCTCCATTGCTTCACAGATATGTAAGATTTTAGCGTAATCGCTCTTTTGGGACTCAAACATACCCCATGAGCTCTAATTCCCCATTCATTTTGTTCAATTTGATCCCCCTTTACCATAACTTATCTCATTTTTAGTTTTTTTGATTGTTAGATTGCGTTCCAATCTTTTTTTCGGGCACAATGGGACGAGACTTACTATACGAAAAATCATCGACCATAATATTGAGCCATTATTTTTTCTATATTATCTCTATTTTTTCATTAAAATTTAAAATTAAAGAATTTTAAGATTTTTTATACAACTCTGATTGTCTCAAAGTTCATTCGGTAATTCGAAACGTCTCATTTCGTGCGCCTAAAAATATTAGCATAAATTTTCGGACATTCTATGACATCTTTATTGTTATTTGTGAGAGGCCACATGACATCGCTATTACGCATCAATTTCGGTACACGATTCCATTGTCGTTATTCACAAACACACATTGTTTTGGCGTCACCGGTTGTTTGGGACGCGATACGCCATGATCTTCGATTCCCCCTTTGTTTTTCCCTATTATTGGCGCTCAGTCACGAAGATATTGGTTTCCGTTTACAATAACTTATCTCTTTTTTAGTTTTTCTTCTACATGTTAAATTGTGTTCCAGTTTTTTTCTCCGGCCATAACGGATGAGATTTACTTTGCGAAAAATTATTGCCATAGATATGGAGCCATTATTTTCTATAATTATCTCTGTTTTCCCTTAGAATTTAAACTTTAAAGAATTTTCATTTAACTCCAATTGTCCCAAATTCGTTTGGTAGTTCCAACGTCTCATCTCATGTGTCTACAAAAATTGGCACAATTTCTTGGACATTCTACATGGCATCACCGTTACACGATTCCACCATCGTTGTTTCACAGACACACAAAGTTTTAGTGTCATCGCTCTTTTGGAAAGCAAACATACTCTTTGAGCTCCGATTCCCCCTTCGTTTCGCTCGATTCGGGCGCTCGATCGTAGTGATATCGGTCCCCGAATACAATTTTATCTCCTTTTTAGTTATTTTTCGCTTGTCAGATTGCGTTCCAATTTTCTCTCTTGGCCACGGGATGGGTCTTTCTCTATGAAAATCACCGGCCATCGATACTGAGTTGTTGTTTTTCTCGAATTATCTCTATGTTTCCTTAGAATTTAAACTTTATCAAATAGTAAGAATTTTCATACAACTCCGATTGTTCAAAAATCCGTTCAACAATTCTGATGTCTCATTTTGTGCACCTAAAAAATGGCATAATTTTTGGATCTTTTATGGCATGTCACAGACCACAAGGTATCTTAATTATGCAACAATTTCGGTACATGATTCCAATGCTGTTGCTTCACAGACATGCAAGGTTTTAGCGTCCTTCGAGAAGCAAACACATACTTCGAGTTCTGATTCCCCCTTCAATTCACTTGGTTTGAGTGCTCGATCATGAAGATATCAACTTATCTTATTTCTAGTTTCTTTTTGCTTGTCAGGTTGCGTTCCAATTTTTTCTCCCGACCACAATGGACAAGACTTATTCTATGAAAAATCACGAGCCATAGATACAGTGCCATTATTTTTCTATAATTATATTTATTTTTCCCTTAGAATTTAAAGTTAAAGAACTTTAAGAATTTTCATGCAACTTCGATTGCCCCAGAATTCATTAGGTAGTTCCACGTCTCATTTTGTGCGCCTAAAAGATTTGGCATAGTATTTTGGACATTCTATAGCATCTTCATTGTCATGTGAGAGACCACATGTTATCACCATTACACATTAATTTTGGCACAAGATTCCATCGGCATTGTTTTGCGGAAACAAAAGGTTTTAGCGTCATCATTCTTTTGGGACGCAAACTGTAACACCCTCAATTTTTGTAAATAAATAATAGAAGGATAAAAAGGAAATATAAAGTAACATAAGATAGGATATGATTAGGATTAGAAAAAGGGTTAAGAGCCAAAGTCAAATTGTTATCCTAATATTTTAATATTCCTAGTCCTACCTAAATTAGTTCTTAAAGGAATTCTAATCACATGTAAAATAAGAGAGATTAAGTTGAGTTAGACTTAGATTAGGCCCTAGTAAACCCCTATAAATTTAGGGTTAGAGGAGAAGCACCCTCATTATATGTCCCCCAAGCCCAAGCACCATAACTCTCTCTCTCTCTCTCCGAAGGTTAGAGAACGACCACCAGCGGCAACCTGAGATCTACCACGGGCAAGGAACTCGAACACAAATTAATGTATGTAATTAAGAAGGATCAACCTTAGGTTTTTCCATATGCATATAATAAAGAATTTACTAAGATGAATAGTAAACGGGAAACCGAACACAGACCACGTTTGATGGTACAACACATCACGATGGTCTAGACATGGGCATGCTTTGCGGATCACACCTAAAGTTATTTTAATGTATTTTCTTCTGCATGATGCATGTACAATGTTGATCAATGGATTGGTCAAAGTAAAGCTAAAAGAAGATGGTCCGTAGCATCCTCAAGAGGGCACCTTGCCCGGTGGCAAGAGTTGCTTTTGGTGGCGTTACAATAAGGTATCAGAGCCTAACGAGAGGCACTTCTTAGCTGCCTCTAAGTATTTAAGAGTCATGTGCGACCATCACGAACAGTCATCGTGCCTTCAAGAAGGATATATATTAAGTCCTAAGGATGTTATCAATAATTTAATGTTTAGGATTTGAACAAGGATTGATTGTCTAATGGAGAATGAATATTGAGATTTAGTTACGACTGAAACTATTATATTGAATACTATAATATGATTCCTGAGGTTATTTGAGTCAAGAAAGCCTTGAGGATGAAACAACTATAGAATGATCTTTCCAAAGGTGCTATAGTATTATTTGTTATAATGACATTATTAGTAAATAAATTAAGTAAATAAGGATACTTTTATTATAGGTAGAACTAAAACAAAAAAACCCTATAAATACAAAGCTGAGGAGAGATAAACGTCTCTCTCTATTTTATATTCCTGCATGATGTATGAACAATGTTGATCAATGGATAAATCTATACAAGCACATAAGCATTAATTTCAGCAAAGAAAGTTTATATATATATATATATAATAACAAATATATATTATAAATATTGGACATAGTTTATTAATTTTAGTGGTGTAACAATAAAATTTTAATAGGTTCAAGAAATCACGTTGAGCTTGGATAACCTCAAGATTTCTTTGGAACTTTGCGAATTTGAGGTGAGTGGAGTTCCTAAATAATATTTATCATATTACCCTCATGATTAAATATATGATTATGCAATGATATGTAGTGTATTTTCTATTTTTTTAAATATGAAGCTTGCATTTATTCAATAATTTATTTTACACTTTGTTTGGG
>LTAE01007627.1:12775-32530 GCA_001647135.1 Pontederia paniculata
AGTAACTCTCATTTATGTTCTAACCATCAGTTGAGAAGTAGATGGTAGGGAATTTTGGTTATGAGAGAAATCAGAGTTCGTTTGTGGTGAAGTCTTGGAAGTTAACTAGCTCGACCAGCTGATGATGGAAGAGAAGAAAGATGCGAAGGCTACTGATTTTTTTTATCAATAGGCCTAAGAAGATTCTTGCAATGCATTCCACTCCCTCATCTTGTGGAGAGAGAACTTGACGAGGAAAGAATGTCCGAAATGTAGACCCCTAATTAGACTATCATCCTCAGTCGCGTCTTTAATCTCTTTCCCAAAGAATTATCGAAGTTTAACTGGATGATTTTCTAAACGAGGATTTAAATTGACAAGCTAAGTGTCTACGAGAGTAATTTTAGTGATTTTGTTGCACATTGGTACAAGGTTTAATGCTGATTTGTCTCATTTATTGCACGAGCAGAAATTCTAGGTGAACCGTACCCTTAGGAAATATCTTCCCTGATTGCATCAATTTATAGTTCTTTTCATCTGTTTAGTTTTCATAGTTTCATAAATCCAAAATTATCAAAATCAATTTATCAACCATTCCTGAAATCATATTTCTGTTACTACTGATACTCTTACTTAGTTATTTCCCTCTTAGTCTTGTAGTTTTCTGCTTTAATTAGTTCACTTTTGCTAGTTAATTAATTTTGCTAGATTAGTTCTTAGCTTCAATTTACTATGGATACGATACCCGAGGTTAGCTACTCGACCTGTGCACTTGCATATTTGAGAAAGCTAAGGGTTAAAACTTGATTATCATTCCCCACTCCATGTCATTACATTCCCATCCTACATACAAAAACTCATAGCACTACATTCTTCACATCAATACGGTCCTAGGGCATAACACTGTGGACGCTGACCATGCCCTGAATAATGCATTGAAACTATGCTTTGGATAATGAGGGCCATGTCCGTAGAAGACACGAGCCATGTTCCTTTATGACACGGACTGTGTCAGCCCTCGATGTCGTGGAATGAAGGGTTGCCGAAACAGACCTCATTGAATCAGACGCTAGTGGTGTTCGCTCTGTTGTGGATATTGATGCCTTTGTTGAGTGATCAAAACTTAGATCTTCATGTAAAAACTTCATGAAAATAATATTCAATCTGTGATAAAATTCAAGGATCTAATCCAGTATTCGATAAAATGAGGGATCAAACTAAATCATTACTAAAATAAATCACAACAAGATCTCTGGCATGCTTCATTTATACAAGAAATTCATATCTATGAGGAATCCACCTAGGAACATGTAGATCAAGTACTGGTGTTGCGTTTTTTAATGTTCTTTCACTTCATCTCCTAATTCTCTTCTCCTTCACTTGTATTGTGGTTGATTGTTGTTGCCCTTTCGTTAATGTACTTTGAGATCGAGAGTGAGGGAGAAAGAGAGAAAGGGAGAGAGAAGAGAAGAGGGAGAGACCCCGAAAAATATTAACCTTTCGAAAATTTTGTGGCCTAAAAGTTTACATAGAGGAGCCTAAGGCTTCATATTAAGTTAAAATGAAATCGAATTTAAACTCCAAATCCATTAAAACTCGGACTTTATCATTTACGTACAACACGAGTCATATCCTAGTTAGATACGGACTGTTTTTCTCTTCTATTTTTTTTCCTTTCTTTTCTTTTTCCAATCGAGATTGGTCGTTACGTATCCAATCGCGGTGATGAATTTGTTCATAGCAGTCTAACCTTTGAAAAGAAATAAAGAAACTCATTCAGTTAAAGTTGAAACAACAATTTGAAAGTTCTAAGCAAATCTTCAATGTTTGCATCAATTTCTGATATTTTCAAATGCAATAAAAAAATATCTTTAATGCTTTTCCTTGGCGACTAGCAATTGAAGACAAATTTGATACTTCAACATGAACAAAGTTTCCCACTAACTGTTCCTCCTTGCATCAATCATCAGCCCCCAAGCTATTTGTCATGAGACAAGTTTAAACAAAGTTACAAAATTTAGCCTTGTCCTTTTTGTTTCTTTTCCTGTCAAAATCCCCACAAGTTATAAAGCCTAAGCACTCAGCTGCTCCAAAGTCAGAATTATCCTCTCACTGATCCATCCAACAGAATCTTTAAGGACACAAAAAATATAGATCAAAGAAGAGCATATACATGCAAACATGAGGACACGGAAAAGTCAGTTCACTAATTCAGAAGCCATTTCCATGTCCTCTCACCAGTCTCTGAGCAACCCCAGATCACCAAACATGTCCTTATTAGCCTCAACATTCGGCCAACAAACGCCCTCATCGTTGCCTCCAACTAACTCATGACCAGTTCCTCCAAAGAGGCACTCAATGTTGTCCTCAAAGCCGAAGTAGCCCTGCAGGTCGGTCGGCTGGTGCACCCCGACGTGCTGATCAGCAGCGTAATCGTCGACGCTGAGATCCATGCAAATGCTCCAAGGGATGTCCTCAATGGCACTGGTATCAATATCCAACAGGTCATCGTCCATGCAGCCAGGCAATTCCATGATGCTGGGCTCCTCCACACCGGCCACCGGATGCACAACCTCGGGCAGCGCCGGCGGGAGCATAGAGTTCTCGGGCTTGGGTTGCAGCTGCTGCGGCGTCGGATGCGGCTTCGGGAGGGGCTGCGGGTACTTGATGTAGCAGCTGATGTCGAAGTTGGTCACTGCATTGGGGCCTCTGTACTCAATCGCAGCAAGATCATAGGCCTGTGCTGCCTCCTCTTGTGTACCTGCATGGTTGTTTCCAAATCAATTAATTAATGGTCACTTGATCCATCGCCATTAAGGAATAATTTATCATGACAGTGAGGATATATTTCTTGTCAGAAGCCATGCATTGCTGGACCACTTCATGCGTGCTTTGGTTCCGGAATCAAGTTATTAGTTGCGTGGCTCCTGTAACTTAAAAGTTTATATACATATATAAATAATATATATAGTGAGATTATTCCAGCTCAGTATTTGAGGTATTGTTTAATTTAATAATTATTAGAGCACATTGTTTTGTTTCTTCATTTCATCTAGCTCTTTGTATGTGAGCTGTGTTCAGTTTCAAATTTGGAAGCACATGGATTTGTTTCCATCAAAAATTGCATATCATCCACTAAGTAACAAGGGGAGCTCGATAGGGCCAAGCATCAAGTCAATATTGTCAGGACAGGACTCATGGACCACTTTATATATTAATGCTTCCTTCCTGATTAAATCATGATAATGCATGCATACATACATGATGTAAACCATATTTCTAAGTTCATGCATGTTGACGAATCTAGTCATATATATCTGGGACATTAATTATCTTGTTAGGGATGTATATAGACAACTGCAAGTGAAAAACCAGATGCAATCACACAACATTTACTAGATTTTCACAAAAATCAACATTTTCAAAAATATAAACGACTAACATTTATCAGTCGGATTTGAAATGAAAATTTTAAATTTTAAATCTCTTTTTTAGTATTTGTGAATGAACTTTTCTTTTCTTTTCTTTTCTTTTCTTTTCTTTTTAAAATGTAGCTTTAAAATTGGATTGGCGCGGGGCCATGCCACGTGGAAGCCTCAGTCGAGTGCTTCGCTGCGAGTAAGAAAAAAAAAAGGTAAGTGGAGGCTCCAGCAATGAGCTGTGAACGCTGCGGCCGCACGTGTGTTTCCACGTGACGCACGTCACGAGGGGTCTCACGCGTCTGCAACATTGGCAGCAATTATTATTGTTACTATTACTATTAATTAATTAATTAATTAATTGTTATTAACTGTAACAATCAGACATCTTAAAAACAAGCGTTTTGAATTGAGTTGGTTGTTGTCTGAGACCCTCCAAATAACATAAGGCAGGAAGGAACTCATTCAAAAAAAAAAAAGCAGTAGTTGCAAGTGCAGCAAGAATTAATTTAACGTACTGAAGGTTCCCAGGTAGAGGTACTTGTTGCCGAAAACCCGGCCGATCCGAGCCTCCCACCGGCCGTTGTGGTGGTGCCTGATGAGAGTGATTACCAGCACAAGAGTAACAGTTACATATTTGCCTTTACCTCCAAGGAGACTTTAATTAAGTATTAAATGATATCTAAACTTCATAAATTAATTAATGAATTAGTTAGTGATGGGTGACCTGGCCACTCCTCTGTACTTGGAGACGCCTCTGGAGAAGCCACTGCTCCTGCGCCTGAGGGATGCCAGATACTCCTCCTTGGACATGCCCTGCATCTCCTCATACTCCTTGGCATATGTGTCAAGCTGCATTTATCATCAGATGATGCCCATGCATTTGCAAATTGCAATCAATCGCTCATTTTTCCAGATGGCCAAATTCTAATGTAGTTATATATAATATAATATAATATAATATATTATATTATGGTATGCAGCTTACAGGGAAGTTGAGGACTGTATCTGGACCCCAGTATTTGAGTGCAGCAAGATCATAAGTCCTGGCTGCTGCCTCTTCATCATCATAGGCACCTGTGCATGCCACATTATGCCTGAGTTAGCTACTTACTTCCAAAACAAATGCCTTTGGACTAACTTCTACATCAAGAAGCATCCATCAATTAGTGCACCAAAGAAGTAGAAGCATCCTTTTTTTTTTTCCATCACAGTGATTTAGGGAGTGACTCACCCAAATAAACTATATGTGCCAGGAGGTATTTATTGGGAGCAATCCACATGCAGATCACAGGACAAGATCCACAACAGAGAAAAAGAAAAAAGAAATGGGCAAAAAAAGCAGAATGTCAGCACTAAGAAAATGTACCAAAAGTGAATATAAAAGACTTGTTTAAGAGGGTATCAAGCTTCATTGTTATTCTTCAATCCCGAGATTCATGTTCTGTCTTTCTTTCTCGTGCAAGACACAGAAAAACACACACTAACCTTGTCTGCCTTTCTTGTTCTGGACGGGGTTCCAGCAATGCTTGTCCCACAGGTGAGCTTCAAACCTCCCTGTCCATCTGTGCCTAATGAATGGCATGCATCATCCAAAAGCTGAGCAATCCAAAGGTATAAAACCAGCAAAGAAAGGAGAGAACAGTTTACATGGGATTTAGTTACCTTGTGACTCCTCTGAAGAGAGAGCTCCTCTTCCCACTGGCACTGGCATTGTCACCTCCAGACTGAGCTTTGTCTGGGTTTTCAGCAACCTTCTTGCAGCGCTTGGTTTTCCTCGGCTTGTGAGCATGCAGCACAGTGGAAGGGGAAGGAGAGGAGTTGGAGTTGGAGTTGGAGGAAGAGGAGGAGGAGGTGGAAGGAGATGCTGGGAGTTGAGGAGGTGGCTTCATGAGTGTGTACAGGGGTGGTTTAATGCATGGAAACTTTTTGTGTGTACTTTGCTTTTGGTAGGGGAAGCTTTCTTAGTTAGCTTTCCCTGTGCATTGCCTAATACTAGTTTACAACTGAAGGGTATGATTATATATAGGAAGTCTGGGAAGAGGAAGGGGAGTGGGAGGTAGGGGCTGTTTAGACTTTTTCTTTTATTACCATGATTTTTAGGGGTGTTGGCCTTGTTGGGGTTGCCTAAATTTTTTTTTTTTTTTGGTCTGTGTCTTTTCTTTCTCTCTCCCTCCCTAAACCATGGTTAAAGAGGGGGCTGTCAGAGGACTGAGGAGAGGGGACAAGTGGCTCGACTGTTGGCTCGGGGAGAGCATGGTTTTGTGTGCAGGATCTCAACACTTGGCTCAAAGGTTTGCCATGCTCCCAATGGGCCTCAGTGTCTCCACTGTGCATCTTTCTCTCTCTTCCTTGCATTCACTGCCGGAGGAGGGAGCACTTACACTTACCTTTTGTGCCTTGGTAAATGGAACCTTGATTCAGAATGGCCTACTCTTTAATTGAATTTCCTCTTGTTTTTTCCACTTAAATATGAGCTGATCCCAAGTGATGTGAATTTCTTCATGAATTTAATATGATGAGAAATATGAACTCTTGATAGTGAAATATTTTATTTCACAAATCAAATTATGTGATATTGCATCACGAGAACTATAATGATAAAATGTTGATTTCATTGTTTGTTATCAAATTTTTTTATCGTTTGCAAATTAAAATGACAACGAATTACTCGATAAAAATAAATGAGAATTATCATTGAGGGTCACCTTGATCGCCAGCACTTTAATATAACTTTCCAACTTTGAACGGTAACAAAAAATAACAATCTCATGTTTTTGTCATTTGGACTACACAACTCCATGTCTTACTAGACTCTTAACTTTGAACAGTACTAGAAATTATTTGTTTAACGATTCGTGTACAAAAAAATATGTTCATCATTATTCTAAACAAGGAATGAAATGTAGTAGTTTTGAGTTAATACTCCACCTTCAAGCATCAGCTGACTTGTACAAGACATGAGAAAAAAAATAAAACACATGTCCTTTTCTTTCATTTCAAGTACAGGGTAAAAGAATATGTTATTATACGAGCACGAGGATTACATGGTTTCCATTCTTTTTTGCGTATTTTCCTTTATTTCTAAAAGGAAAGAAGTCAGAATTTTTTTTCTTTTTGTGTCCTCCTCATTTTTTTGTAATTTTTATTCCAAAAAAAAAAAGAAAAAAAATCTGGAATTTTTATGGTGGCCGCCTCATTATTCCCACATGAAGCATGCATGGAAGGAGTTTAATTACACAAATGAAGCCACTCATCCAAATTCAGTATCGTAGATGCACTATTTAGAAGGGAGATTGAGAAGTGTACATGTATGAAATATATGACTCATTACTCGAGTTCAAATCAGACTTGGATATAAAACATTGTAATATGTTTTTTTCTTAAAAAATATTATA
The DNA here is from genome assembly GCA_001647135.1 of Pontederia paniculata. Lineage (NCBI taxonomy): Eukaryota > Viridiplantae > Streptophyta > Magnoliopsida > Commelinales > Pontederiaceae > Pontederia > Pontederia paniculata. Next base: position 19,572 of record LTAE01007627.1, read on the forward strand.
TATGCTATGAGCCACTCAACCACTCAACAAGTGATGCAATATCATTATTTTTCCAGAACTCACATTGATATTCACAATAGTGACATTGAAACATAAGGAATATTAAAGACTTGGATACTTCAAAATATAGATAATTCGTAACATTTCTTTTTTTGAGAAATTATTTAAAAACAAAGTGCTTCACACCAATTTTATGACAAACGTTACACAATAGCTATTTAATTTTATCTTTATTTTATATCAGTAATTCTTTTTGTCTATCTATGATTCATAAACTACTAATTTTGTTATAGTTACAAAGTATTTAAAAATATAATCAAACAAAATAATTTTTTTATATCGAAAAAAACTGCAGTAAGTACTACGGTTTTGAAAATATTAAAATTATACGAAGTATTCAAAGAGGGCCTAATAGTCACACTTTCGGAATTTAATCTCGTGGCCTTTTTATCGAAATTAAACTCATTTGATACACATAACATAGACTTGGTTGCTTCTTGCAAAAAAATAATAATAAACAAGATACGGGTAGAGACAAACAGTACAAGTTTGGAAAACTTTAACATCTCCAAATATTATGCGTCCTTAGAATCCAACTTGTGTTCTCTTATTATATGCCGACTTCACGCTTCATGCATCAGCCACGAACATGTGAAAGAAACGTTGTGCATTGGCTTCGAATAACATCGACCACAGAACTGTATTTAGTTTTAGCACCATGTTAGTTTCTGACTTTGTTTCTGTACTTACCTTTTTTTTATGCATTTGTTAGTTAACAATAACAACTCTTTAATTCGTTAGTGACCCCAAATTAAACAATGTACTAATTCGAGTCCCCCAGTGGTGACCCAACGATGGGCTCGGCGAGAATTTAGCAGTAGGTGTTCTTTTTATTTCCCTGGTTTCCCCTTTAACGGGCCATTAAAGATGCAGTCACTGTACTTTTTGTATAAAAACAAATTGAAGTCAGTATACATATTTGAGAGGTGAAGAAGAGTTGAGGTGTACGAAAACTATAAAAGAAATAGGAAACAGCAGCTGGGAAACTTCCACAATCTTTTTTGGTCAAACATGTACTTACAGTTGAGCTTATTACTTGTTACCATTTGAAGTAATCAAACCATTTATAATGTCATCTTCATAAGCTCTTTCATCTAACATTTCTTGCGGAACAGAATATCTAACTACTCAAGTACACTCGCACATCCATGAATCACCAAATCATGTAACAAGAAGGAAAAAGAAGGCATCTGCATGGTCTAGAAGATTTGTACAGGAGCGGAACAACAAAACTATTAAAAGTGAAGTTAGTTTGATCACAGCTGTTGAACTATCGGTTTTGTTGTTTATGGAATTGTATGTCCTATTCAAAGTGCATCATAAAATATTATGTATAGTTGGGACTTATACTGACGTTAAGAAATTATGTACTTGTGAGCTTGGTAAACGAATATGCCTCAAACTAAAATACATTGTTCATGTCTGATTTTCAGTCAATCATGTTGTAGAATACATGCAAGAAAATCGTCTTTTAAAGTTATTTTACAAATAGATGCATGCCGACAATGGTTACCATCTCAAAGGAACGGTTTCGGGCACCTGCACCATTGACCAGAAGAGATATCAACCTGTTTATAAGAAACTACAAACCTAAATAATTGCAATGTTAGAAGAAAATGTTAACAATAAGCAATAACAGAAAAAATGTAATGGGTGATGATCCTGAAATGTTTCGCAATCATATCACTTGCAAGAATTTCTCTGTTTGATTCTGGGTGCAAGGAGTAGCTAAAATATCAAAACAATGAGACACTTCTGATCAAAACAATGAGTAATCACAAATGTGAACAGAGATTAAACAAAAGAAACATGCAGTCAAAAATTTCTGTTCTTTGCAATATCCCCAGTACTTTACAAAATTATGATAAATCACTAGAGAACTAGCTTGGAACACATAAAAAATATCAGCTGAAGAAAGTATTTAAAAGTTTCTGATGTTGCAAAGCAGCAGACCACCAGAATCTATTCTGTTCCTAAAAATCACCCTGTCAAAAAGTAAATTTTCCATTGATGAACTCAGATCATAATCATCAGCATTGTAACTTGATTTTCTTTTGAAATGCTCTGATCCCTCATCTCTTGAACCTTTTCCAAACTTACTAATGTAATGTCTAATATCATGGAATCCAAGAGATTCGGTTGTTCTCGAACCAGAATATCCACTGAGTGTACCAGAATCAGCAAGGTTCTCGCTGCTGCCATTTTCATTTATCAGTTCAGTAGTTTTAGAACTACAGCTGCTGCTACTTGCTAGATCAGTTCCAGGAATGCTAAGTGAATATTGAGTGTGATGTTCCATCTCCTGTAATTACAAGAAAATAATAAGACGCTCTGCAGTTGATTTCCACAAATCAAAATGCAAAAAGAAAAGAAAATCATGATTAGAACTTCTAATGAGCATTATAATGAACCAGTGACTCGTGTGTTAATCACAAGCAACCAAAAAAGGACATTTTTTTTTTTGAAAGAAGAAAGGATGACTACAAGGATTGGTAGTCATCCTTTGTATTACGGTGAAACTTGAAATGTACATGTGTATCGGGAAAGGTTACAAAAAGAATGCCACTTCCCGAAAAGAGTCCAAAAGAACTGCCAAGAAATCCCTTCTTGGCCAAAAAATCACAGAACCCGTTGTGGCGCTAGGAGAAGAAAGGACATTTATTAAACTACAAATTTTCATGTTTTAAAGAAACTACTTAAAACACGCATATGTTCTTTTATCAAGACAATTTGAATTAAAACTAACATAATGCTGAAACAAATTGAAGACATCAGAGCATGAGTCTATGTTTGAACTTTGAAATGATGCTTCCGAATCACAGACCAACCAGATAGAAGAATTTTAGCAGAGCTTAAGCACGAGTCGAGCATAAATTTCATGAGAATACTAAGGCAAGTACATACCTCAAGGTGACAACAATGATCATTGGGGTAGCTAGATGCCATAATGTTTGAAGCTTCGTCAGATAAAAACCTACTGCTCCCTGTTCGAATTAGGCCAAAACCATTTACTGGCTGCTGATCCTCTTGGGATGAAAAGTCTGAACCATCAAAAGTCGATATTGATACACATTCATCAAAATAGTTCATCGCTTCTTCTGCCAAACATCTTGACATTTTAAGCCGCTCTATGCTGGTCTACAACCACAATTAACAGAAAAAAGCAAAAGGAAGAGTTAGCAACCCTGAAGTTAAGAGAACGATAAAGAGAAATACAACAAGAAGAACGAAAGACACTTTTCTTCTTGGACGAGATTTGCGTGCTTCAGGAGTCTTTGGATCTGGTAATATCTCCTTCAAAATTCTACTCAATTCTTGCTTACGCTGCTGTTCAACAGCCAAATCAGCACGCAATTTCCTTGCACGTTCCTGGGACTAAATATTAAGCACAGCTAAATCAAGATAGCAAATGTATTTGCAAATGATGCTGTTATGTTCATAAATATTAAAGTACAAACCTGCTCAAGTTTTGTTGCATATTCTCTTCGCATATCAGAAACCAGCTCAGTTGCTTCAGGGTTAACCAGCTCAGAAGAAGCATCCACAATACTTTCTGCGGTGAGAGGATTCTTCCACAAGATGACCTAATTATAAAATGTAAAATATTCATGGACCAAGCCAACCATTTGAGAGAAATTTATGTGAATACTTTAATCAAGTGATATTGCAGTTATGTTTTTAAAAGAAAAAAAATACGATAATTGGGAAGAATTCATGATGGATATATGCATTTATGTTCACCGTCGTTAGAATTTCATAATGACAGTCATTTCTTGTTAATCAGCATAATGCATAAGATATTTCTGGCTACAAATCAATAAGGGGGAGGGGGGGAAGACATGGATGACAGACAATATCCTAAAAGGTTTTTTTTTCATCCCATGACTTATCAGGAAATTCAATCACCAATTTTTAATGTCATAGTGCTGTACAACTAATGTAAATGATGCCTTCGTCTGATAAGTTTCATTATCAAGAAACAAAGCCTCATTGAATGTATAGAACTTTCATGGAAGTTGTGGAACTCCAAATCTCAATAGTAAGAATATCATTAATACAAACAAATACATAAGGAACTGTAATATTTAACATCACATGTTTCTTAGTCAAAATCTTATCCTCTCTTCTTTTCTCATTTTTTTTAATAGTCAGCAAAATCATCACTTTCATAATAACAACATGAGCTCAAAATTTATTGTGCTCTTTCTCTTTGTCTATTTACTTCATTATCAGAGAACATGCATTATAATGAATACTAGCGTTCCCAACTACTCCTACAGTGGTTGTTGTAAAAGATTTTTTTTTTAGAATGAAAAAGATGGTTGCCAAGCTTTGCGACCATCCAAATTTATTGATGGAATGTTGATTACATGTGGTTACAAGATAACATTGAGATTACAGAACAACACTCCATCCAATCTTTCGCCATCTGTCTCGGAAAAGATACCATGTTCTCTACATAGCTTCATCCCGTTTACAATAACTCCATTATGTTGGGACCATATAGACCATAGAAGCGCCAAAGGGAAGATACGCTGCCACTTTGAAACATAAGTGATGATATCTTGTTGCTGATCTCCAAATCGATAGGATCTCCAAAACCATGTGGAGATGTAGAATCCACCCACTGGCATCTCGAATCTCTTCAAACAGCTCTCGCCACAGGGCACATGAAACATATGTATCCTCTTCAGCAACGTCACATTGTGGGCACATTATGATTAATCCATTGTTCCTTCGCGAAATGATATTTCTGGTTGGTAGACGTTGGCGCCTGAAAAGCCATGCCAATATCTTTATCCTGATAGGGATTTCCAGCTGCTAAATAAGGTTGCAATCATTCTGCAACTCAACATCATCGACTTTGTTTCCATCATCCAATTTATTTACTAAGATTGAAAATTGGCCAGGTTGTCTAGTATTATCATGTGATATATGCTTCAACTCCTCAAGGAGGAGGGGGAGATCCTCAGCTCGTTGATCTGATAACGCAGAGGCAAAAAGAGGTGTTCAAACACCATTCGAGAGAATAGATCTAGACGAACATTCAGCTACAGTGGTTTGGTGATTTTATACTATAGCTGCTAGCCTTGGTAATGACACTGATAAAGGAACAGGAGAAGCCCAAGCATCCTCCCAAAAACGAAAGTTGTTGCCTGAGCCTAGAGAGGGAGCAAAAAATATTTGCAACTTTGTCACTACAGACATTATAGCCTTCCAGCAAGATGATGAGCTCTGTGTTATTGCCAACCAACTATGAAATGTGATTCTACCATGGCATGCGAATATAATGGATGTCCAAAAATCCGAGAGTTGTCCTAGTAACCAATATAGCCATTTAGATAGGAGTGCTCCATTCATTTTCTAGAGATCTTGAACACCCAATCCGCCCTCCGACTTTGGTCTAAAAACATCTGACCAAGCCACTAGATGTAGGCCGTGAGTATTGTTGCCCGACTTTTTCCAGAAAAACCCCTACCTTTAGTGCATCAATTTGTTTGCCTACTCCAATAGGCATCTGAAATAATGACATGTAGTATAGTGGTATTGCTGATAAAACTTTGGGAACTAGGATCAGCTTGCCCCCACGCGATAGAAGTCTTGAACTCCATTCCTCCTATCTCCTTTCCACTTGTTCAACCATTAGAGTCCAATCTCTGGACAGTAACTTTTTATCCGAACGTGGTAAGCCTAGATAGGATAATGGAAGTCTACAAATTGTTGTTTTGAGTACCAAAGAACACTGAATTGCCTCCTCCGTTTTCATACCGAAAGGTATGATTGATGATTTAGTGTGGTTAATAGATAGGCCAGAGAAATACCAAAAAGATAAATGAGTACAACAAGCCTCCTTGTTGCCACCTCAGTGCCTTCTATAGAAAACAAGGTACCGTCGGCATATTGTAGCAATAAGATGAGAGTAACTTGGTTCGGGAGTGAAGAGAAGCTAGATAGAATTCCCTCGTTGCAGGCTAAAAAAGTACATCTGGCTAGAGCATCAATAGCCATAACAAACAACATAGGGGCCAAGGGGCACCCTTGTCTAACTCCTAGTTGAGGTTGGACCCATCCCCCGATAGGGCCTCCATTTATAAGGGTAGAGAGAAAAATCATGCAGACACACCATTTAAGCCGCAACGATGAAGGGAGCTCCATAGAAAAGACCAATCTAGAGAGTCATACGCCTTAAAGAAATCGACCTTCCAAAATAACACCACGTTTGCCTCTATGCCTCCAGAAGGAAATACTTTCAGAGGCCATTGAAAAGCTACCCATGATGGACCCGAAATGAAATCTGATTGGACAGGATATATAAGACATCCTAAAATTGCTCGTAAGTGGTTTGTTAGAACTCTCACCACTATGAGGTAAACAACATTTGATAGTGCAATGGGTCTGTACTCCTCAATTCTCTTTGTTGCAGCCTTCTTCGGGATGAGGAAGATGAAGAACTTATTTAGTTTTTCAAAACCAGAATTCCTGATCACGTACTCCTTGATTGAGGCCATGACATCCTGGTCAACTACGTTCCAAAATTCCCGAAAGAAGAGGACTAGGAATCCTTCTGGCCCTAGTGCACCATCGCTTTATAAATCCTTAAGAGTAGTTTCTTCCTTGGAGAAGTCACACATCAGCTCATATGCTTGGGTCTCTGACACTAAGGTATATCTCGACCATCAACTTCCAATCCTCGGGATTGTGTCTTCTAGTAAAATCTTTAAAGTGTTGAGCAATAGCTTCTCCAACTCGGATTCTCCCTCTCACCAACCAGGATCCTATCTATATGGTTGGATCTATGTTGGGCACTGGCATGCATATGGAAGAATTGGGTATTTGCATCACCTTCTTGGAGCCAGATTTGTCAGGATATTTGGGGTCATTGAATTCTATCTTATGAACCTATTCTGCCACAACATCCTGATTCCTTTTCTTGTCATCTCTCTCTTGCGCTGATATAGCTGCTAATGCCTTTGTTCTTCTTCTTATACAGTCTCCCTTGACTTGCCTCTTATAATCCAGAAGGAATATCCAAAGCTTGTATAGTTTGTTGGCAAGGGTGTGTGTCGCCGATGAGGACTCAAGGAAACTCCTCCATTTCTCACCAATCATTTTCATAGCCATGCTTTCTCAAACTTGAAGTAAGTCTCGTATTCCTTTTCTTCATTTGCTTGCAATAGAAGCGGGGTGTGGTCTGAGAACGGCCTTTCCTTCGCTTTGACAGAGGCCAAAGGGAAACTCTCCAAAAGCTCCACTGATCCCAAAAATCTGTCTAGCTGGGATTTAACATTCAGGAATGCAGTGCTCCTCCAGGTGAATTTGCAAGTTGGAATAGGAAAGTCGAAAAGACCTTGCACATCTATGAAATCTCGAAAACCTTCAGCACCATTGTCACGACCACTTCTCTAAACGGTCTATCATCAATTTCCAGGGCCACATTAAAATCTCCACCGATCAGCCTCGGGTATTGTGCAAAACATTCCCTTATTTGCTGGAGTTCATCCCATAACTCCCTTCTACGGGCATCAGCTAGCGGGCCATAGATGTATGAGAAGAGGAAGCAAGCAAAACAGAAATGGAAAAAACACCCTTGCATCCGTCAACCAGTTCGAAAGCATCATCCTTCTAGCCAATGAGACATCCACCAGATCTGCCTACAGAGTCTAAAGCAGCACAAGCACTCAGTACAGATCCCCCTATTTGGCGCCAGTCTGCTGCTCGCAAGTCTCCAGTTTGGTCTCTTGCAGTAATGCTATGTCTGCTCCCCATTGGATCAAAGTATCTATCGAGAGTTGCCCTTCTATCTCTGTCACACAGTCGAACATTCCATGTCACCCACTTTCATTTGAAAACTGTTTTGCCACCCGATACCATGGATCTCGTAAGAACACCAAAAGGACCTAGTGTTTTCTTTGTAAGCTGCCTCGTTGTCTTCTGCTTGAATAGCTTCAGCTACTAACTCCTTTTCTCAGACAATAGTAGGACTTGCTGATCTTACTTCTTCGTCCATCATCTCTGCAACCATGTTCATAATGTCTTCAGATGTGGTCTTTGATTCAAGCACTAAGCATTCAGGGGTCTCTATACTGATCAGAAGTGGTATCGGAGCTGCCTCTAGGACTAACTCCTCTTCATCATCCCATCACCTAGCCAGGCTCTGCATAGGTGTAACCAGGTCTTGGTAGGGCTCTCCAGCACCGTTGGATGATTCACCAAGGAGCAGATCTGATTCATTCATCATGTCAATGCCAACAGTTTTAGTCAAGTGGGCCCCGTATACTGCTACATCACACGTAGTTCCCTCAATTACGTAAAAGAAACTATTAACTACTTAAAAGTTAGAACTAGCAATCACAAGTTATGCTAGAAAAATGTAAAGCTCTAGGAATGAAACCACGATCCTCAATTTGAAGCTTCCTGATCACTCTAGTCTATGAATGAAACCATGATCCTCAATTTGACGCTTCCTGATCACTCTAGTCTATGTTATTTTAGGGGCAAAATGGTGACTAACTTGATCTAGTAATCCATATGTATTGAACTATAGAAAAATGTACATATGTGAAGAAACAAATAACAAAAGTATAAACACTCACCCGACTTATATGAAGCAATTGGTAAAATCAAACGGGAACTATGAAAGTTGTGTTCAGTAGAAATATTTCAACAGTGATGGATTCAAATACATAGCAACGAGAAGTGGCATGTAAGCAGGAACACACATGCTTATTTGTTTACAGAAAAAATTACTTAGAATGATTGGATTTTTTATTTTTCAGCAATCAAGGGCATTGTTTAGTAACTACCCTTCAAGGATTCTTAGCTTGCCATCAGCCCATCACCCTGTGCTAATTCTGCAGTATTATTATGCTAGAAATATAAACTTTTTTTTATTTTCAAGTTGTTTTATATGGGTTTTCTTATATTACAATCCCAGGAAGTGTCTTTAAGATGCATTGTGTACTTCTCTTCAAAGATCACCATATCAGTATGTAATAAATGATGATGAGTTAACAAAAGAATCTAATTACAGATTAAACACTGCAAAGTGGGCGTACATTCTCAAGGTCATTTTTAATTTCAGAAACAGCACGTCGAATCTCTGATCTAACTGTTTCATATATTCCACCGACTTCAACGTCACCAGATAGATTATCACTCTGGAGAAACTGCAAACAGTAAGATAAGATATCAGAACTTAGATAAGCAAGGTATCTGATTCACCAAATTCATTAGTACTAAGCATGAAGTTATTTAATTAGACAGCATATAAGATGAATTCATGTGTATACTTCTTGTATGGTTGCTTCTTCTGTTTCAGAAAAGGAACCTGTGGATGTTATGTCGTCCCAATGCTGAACCTGTTTTCATGACTTAAATTGTCAGGGTGGTCAACATCATCAACCTTAGGACTAAAAGCAATCAAGCTACCTATTACCAGAGAAGAATAACATGGACCTATGTGAAACTTACACTAGATGTGTCCCATTTCTCAGATTGCAGCCGCTCACTTTTCACCAACTGTGGCCTCTTGGTTTTTCCTGAAATTTCATTCACACACTCTGTTTTTCTTGAATTGAAAGATGAGCGTGACACGTTATCTGCTTCATTCTGACAGAAATGCAAGCAATAGAATATGCAAGAAGAATAAACTTTGAGTGTAGGTAACTACAAAACTAAATTTCTAATGCTATTACGACCAACAAGATGAGAAAAAACCAATCTTCAGCACGAAACGAACAATTACAACCTCACAGGTGCCGTAATGTCCTCTCGAGGTCAACCTCCTTCCCGAGTCAACCCTGGACAAACTCCGAGCGGAATTGCTCCTGCAGCTGGAGCTTCTGTCCCCAAGTACTGAACCCCGAGACGCAGACCGCCCTGCTCTGCCTCCGAAGTTTTCGCTTTTCACGCTCCCGCTCTCGCTCCTGTTCTCAGATTCAGGCGACGTAGACGAGCTCGAGCAGCCGAAAAGTGGATTATCTCTCGTGTTCGCGAATTCAGACACATCCACCCGGACTCGGAGGGCGGGCGGTCTCTCGAAGAAGACGAATGGGCGCTCGACGAGGACGGGACGCTGCCTCTCTTGGAGGTGGATTTCAAGGATGAAACGACCATCTTGGACCCCCAATGCAGCAAACAAAGATGCAATCTTGGATGGATGAAACAACCAAGGAAAGGATGCTCCTTTATTAATCAAATGGCCGCGGAGATGGGCATCAGACAAGAATTTGGGCCGCACGGAATCAGAGATGTTAGGGTTCAAGGGGATCGAAAGAGGGACAAATGGTCGTTTCCATAAGGAATCGTGATAGGAAGGTGGAAAGCAAACGAGTTGGTGCTGCGAACAGAATGGATACCTTTGAGGCGGCTGGCTGTTCGAAGTAAGTGGGGGGGGAAAGGGAATTTTCTTTTTTTTTTCTTTTGTGGAAGTTAAACTGTCAAATTTATGAAGGTAAAAATGTGTTTGATTCTGATATTTTTTTTCTTGCTCTCGTGCAATGCGTGTTGCATGCAGTATCAAACAAAATAAGAGAACTTAAAAGAAAACAATATAAGAGAAAAATCAGCATCAAAAAATAATAGTCTTTAATTAATCTATAAAATCATTAATCTCATTTTGCTCTTTATTTAAATTTTAAATTAATCGAATGCTAATAACCTTGAACACTAAAAATTTCGAATGGATATTTAAAAAATAAAATAAAATAAAATAAAATATATATATTTTTATTATTTAAACTTTCCTCTCACACCAACAAAGAAGCAAAATGATCATCTTCATATTTTTCTTAACCTTTATGTTTTAAAAATTATCAAAAAAATTGATGAATTTATCATTGTAAGGGATTAAAAAATTAAATAATTGATTAGAGGAATATAACAACACTCAACAAAGAATGTCGGCACGTTTATGGATGAGCGTAACCGAGTTCGAGTCGAGAAAAAAGTCGTTCTGATATCGATCTAAATTTTATCATGAATGAGATTAGTTGGTCAAAATCAAGGTTGGGCGCGGGATGTCCCAATTTTGGACGAGAACTATATCGAAAAATCCCGATTATTCTAAATTTCTCTTAGAATTGTGAAGAATCAAAGACTTATTACACAAAAAGATGTTATACTCGTAAAAAAATATTAAAAATATAATTCTCTATTATAAACTAAATAGACAAAAAAATAAAAGTTAATATTGATAAATCAAACCTTTTTAATAAAAATATTTTTTAATGAGATCAATGCAAGACCTAGTACAAAAAATATAATTGAGTATTTATTATTATAACAAAGATATATCATTTTTTAACATTGTACCATTACTATAGATTATTAAATAAAGTATAAAATTCATCATGTAGTAAAATATAATATATTACTCCAAATGTCAAATGTTTAGCAAAATAAAGTATAAAAAGTAAGTTATAAATTGGGTCGAATAAATAGAAATAGATATTATATATACATATATATATATCTATATATATATATATATATATATATTAAAATAAAATAATTAAATATTAATATTATGTCGGGATGAATCGGGTATTTTATTTTTTAACTCAATTTCAATCCGAATCACATCGGGTATTTTGGGTCTTGACCCGATACGAACCCAGATGGTAATTGGGTCGGAAAAAAATCCCGACAAATCGGGTCCGTACGGACCGAGGCAACCGGGTCGTCATGACTCATGCTCACCCCTAGGCACATTCATCATAATTTACCTTTACTAGTTAATTATATATTTTCGTTTTTATATTTTTTTTCTTTCAATACTTGATGCCTGAGAAATCTGTTACATGACTTATTCTACTTATAGACTATTTTTCAATATAATATAGACACATAAATGTTTATATTTTCTATATTATTATTTAAAAATATGTTTTATTTCAACATTTTTTAGGAGTTCATATTATTTATTGATGTATACTAACCGCATGAGATTTAAATGATATTTTAGTTTCGATCACCATCGAGTTCGACTAATTTGATGTTCGTCCCAAAATCACGCATTTAATTATGATGGGTGAAATTTCCAATATATTTTTTTGCGTACATAAAAATCAAACTCGAGAATTATTGTGTTTTATCATTCCACCCATCTTCGTTGCTTAGGGCATGTTTGGCTTAGCTGATAAAAAATATCTGATAAGCACTAATATTGATACTTATTTTAAAATATAAATATTTATGTGTTTGGATAACAATGTTGATAATACCAATAAGTAGTTATAGAATTTGTTAAAACAAATATTGACTAAGATACCCTTAAAGTTATATGATAATAATGTTAAAAAAATATGAATAAAAGAGTAAATTAGTTGGTTAAAACTAATAAGCCAACAACTTTAAAAATAAGTAGGGGGACCCTCTTTATTTTTTTTAGCTTATAACTAGTTACCTAACAACTTATAAGTATATTTTTTTAGTTATCAAACATGAATATTTTTTAAAAATTACTTATAAATAATTTTAACCTACTTATCTCCCTCTTTCTGACCCATTTGAGTAACTTGTTTCCCTTTGTAGTGATCATTTGCGGTAACAAATTATGTACTAAAGATTAATTTACCCCTAGTTAATATGTGACAAGTGTGATAAAGCAGTAAAGCACACAAAACATTTATGTTAAGAATTTTATTGTTGTAATAGTTGATTCTCCCATCCAACTGTCTACATTTTTTATATTATCATTTATAACATACAATTTCGTTCTTTTAACTTTCTAACAAGCAGTAATACTATTTATTGTTAAATAGTAATATAAGAAAATAAGCCTGGTAATTTCATTAGTTTTCTTACTTTCTAACTAGCACTAATACTATTTATTATTAAATAAATAATAATAATAATAATAATAATAATAATAATAATAATAATAATAATAATAATAA
>LTAE01007628.1:3594-22365 GCA_001647135.1 Pontederia paniculata
ATTATTATGATTATTATTATTATTATTATTATTATTATTATTATTATTATTATTATTATTATTATTATTATTATTATTATTATTATTATTATTATTATTAGAGTAATTTCCTATTAGTGAAAGCTAAATAAAATATTTTTTTGATATGTTTTTGTCATATTAATTATTTTAATTTAATGTTAACTGTCCTATTATTTATTTAGTTTTGATTTATTCTCATGTCTTTCCTTTTCTAATTTTCATTTCTTCTCCTTATTTATTCTCCTTCCATGAGCATTATCTTCAAATTATTTTTGCTAATTATTTTCCATTTATAACATTTTTCTTTCATTTTTATAATAATTTATATTTTGATAGATTTTTCTAATGACATCTAACCGAATTTTTAGTCGGTTTGTCGATTCGTCAATTTTTCACGAATTTATCTGGTTTTCTCCAGTCTGAAGGCAATTTCATTTCCGAATTGAAATCGGACCGAACCTAGCGTCTATTTACGATTGAACCGATTGGACCTATCAGTCCGGTCCAGTTTAATAATATTGATTTGCTTCATTTTGTCGACTTAATCCATTATCTTTAAGAATTGACTTTAATAATTAATAAAAAAATAAATTCATAAAGGAAAATACCACAACTGATTTACCAAAAATCTTCAGCGTTAATAAATTAGACTTCTCAGAAAAAAAATATTCCACTTTCTCCTTGCTGTTTTTATTTCCATCTATGAAGACTATTAAATTTCTATATATCCTTACTATGTTAGATTAAGACACATGTTAAATTAACATTGATAATACTAATCAAATCGCAGCTGTTAACGTCAAGACACATTTTCTTCAGCTAAAGATAAAAAAAAACACATTAAAAAGTTTGTGAAGCCAGGACTTTGATTGTACCATTTACTTTACCTTTCCATTTTATTGTATTATTTACTTTGAAGAGATGTAATTTAATTTTAATTTCCTAAAATAAAATACTAAAAAAATAAAACTATATTATATATTAAGATAATATGTTTAATATTCAAAATAAAACATTGATTAAAATACTAACTAAAAAATTAAAAAGCTTCTATTGTTATAAAATTTAAAGAGTGATTATTCTCCTTTTATTATTGTTCATATATTTTACATGATTTATTTCTACTGACATCTCATGTACTATAACTTTTTTCCATGAACACCCTCAATTATAATTTTATCAATTTTAATCTCTAAATTATTTTCATTTTGATATTTTAATCTGACCTATCATTTCTTTTATTAAAATTAATTTTTCAGATGTATTAATGACACTTATACTCTTATGTAAAAGTTTAAAATATTTTTTATCTTTTATCACATATTAATTTAAAACATTTGTACCCTTTAGCTAATCTTTTATTAGATTAACAAAATAAGTAATAAATATAATAATTATTTTAAAATTTTACATAAAGATATTAGTGTCATTTAACAAATTTGAAAAATTAATTTCAATAGAAAAAATGACAAAATTAAATATCAGGATTAAAATGTCAAAGCGAAAATAATTTAGGAATTAGAATCGATACAATTATAGTTTGAGGTTATTATAAAAAAAGTTATAGTTGAAGCTCGTTAACGAAAAAAACTTTATTTTTTATTGCATTTTGCATTATCCAATCTTCTCTGTCATATTATCATTACAAAAAGGTATAATTTAATCACTTTACATTTCATTAAATTTAATGGATAAGTTTTGCAATAGGAAATATAATTTTATGAAGATTTCTTTATTTCATTATTAAAATTGGAAAGTAAAAAAATTAAAAAAATATTGAAAATTAATAACTGACTGATCATTATGCTGCCCAATTTTGTCAAAATTTGTATTTAGACATTATGACTTTATAATATCAAAATTGATAGCCGATATTGATATTTTGTGAAGCTTATGAGTAAAATTTAGCATTTTTTTATTTGTACGATCTCATATAATTTATATAATTATTTATTAATGACAATCATAGTTAATTTAAATTGTTTCGATATATTTATCTTATTTTTTATTAAATATAATTTATATTAATATGTTTGCTTATAAATTGATGGAATTGAGATCTATTTAAATGTATCTAAGAGTTGAGTGAAAAAAATGTTAATTAACTGAATTTTTAACTCAATCTTCTTACCCAAGTCGATTCAAGTTAATTAGTTATTGTTATCATTTTTATTTCGCAATAACATAGATTGTGGATTTAAACCAGGACAACTAGTCCTAATAATTTTGTACCATTTGACTATATTATGTGTTCAATATTTCAAATTGTGCATCTCTTATTTTGCAACAGTCATTAATTAGGCTCTAATTGTTTTTTTATGTAAAATAAACTTTTTAAGAAAATATATATTTTTATTTCCATATGTTTGATATATAATTTGAAAATGCGAAAATAATATCTTGACTTGAGAGAAAAATAAACTCTCAAGTAAAGTCCTAAGTAATGTGAAAATAATATGTTCTTTTATAAGTTAATTTATTCCTAAGTAAAGTCTTAGCTAGATGGCTGAGAGAAAAAAAAATATATTATTAGATAACGTTAGGAGATAAGAGTTAGAAAAAATAATAAATGAAGTTTTTTTCTAAAAAGAGAAAAAAATGGTTTATAAATCTGTAACTGATGAAAAGGACCTGCATCTTCATGTGTCTTTAATAAATCAATTGCGTCTTTAGAGTTCGAGGTACAAGTGACGTCCCTTGTCCAAAGCCAGAAAACAAACCCTTTTATGTATACCTGCTTCTGATAAAAAAAAAAGTTTCTTATTCTTTGCAGTTTGGCCTGAATCAAAAGATCAAAATGGCAGGAGGATTCATGGTTGATGGCCCAGCGAGCGACTACGACGGAGGGATAACCGCATCACTGATCATTACCTGCTTCATGGCAGCGTCCGGCGGACTCATTTATGGATACGACATCGGCATTACAGGTGTGTGTTCTCGTAGCATATGCATCAGACAGAAGAAGAGGAGAGGAACAAAAAAGATAACTTTTTTCTTGTTAATTTATGGTTCCACTGATCGATCGATGTGGAAAGGACTCGTCTTGTGATGGTTTGCAGGCGGTGTTACGACGATGGAGCCGTTTCTTAAAAGTTTCTTCCCCGGTGTCCTCAGGAAGATGGCGGACGCGAAGCAGGACGAGTACTGCATGTACGACAGCCAAATCCTGACGGCGTTCACGTCGTCCCTCTACGTCGCCGGACTGGTGGCGTCCCTCGTCGCCGGACGCCTGTCAAAGACCGTCGGACGGCAGGCCGTGATGGTGCTGGGCGGAGCGTCCTTCTTCGTCGGCTCGGTCCTCAACGGCGCCGCCGTGAACATTGAGATGCTCATACTCGGCCGCATGCTGCTCGGCGTTGGAGTCGGGTTTACCAATCAGGTAAGTAAAGTAGCTCTTCTTTCTCTTTTGTTTTGCTAATTAAATTGCCTTTTTAACGAATTAATTAAGAATTAATTACGTCTCTAATTAATGCTGAGAGAGAGAGAGAGAGAGGTAGTGTTTTGTGAGAACTTGGAATTTTCTACAAGCCGGAAGTGGTCTATTTTTAGTTGAAAAAGTTAAATGACGAGCAACTAAGAAAATTAAAAGTTCTAATTTAATGTTCCTAGAAAAGTTAATTTCCTTTATTAATAATTGAATGCGATTCAAGTTTATGCTAATTTATTTGTATTTAAAATATATATCACCTATTATAATAGAATATTTTACGAAAGGTAAAACATAAAAAAAATTAGTCGTTAACTTTATTTACAATATTTTATGTACAATATTTATACTTATATTAGCAAACGATTTTACTACAGGAAAACTATAACTATACCAAACACAACTAAGGTCATTAAGTTATAAGTAACTTAAAAATCAGTGATCCAAGGAATATCCTCATATTTTTTATGAAACATCTTTATATTTTTCTTTTTAAAAAAATGACATGTATAAATATTAAATAACATTATATTTTTAGATTTTGTTTACATTGTGGTATTATGTGGGATAGGGTGGAAGCTCAGAGGAATATGTTAATTAAATTATATTTGGATAAAAAAATCTGTAGGGGCATAAGAATTTTGGAGGGTGAGTTATAGCTCCAAATACTAAATTTCTCATTCCACCATATTAATGAAATTAAGGTGGATGGTTTTTGTTTATAAGTGTCTTTTTTTTTAATAATTCTTTATAACCCTATCCTAATTTATTTAATATGATATTTTTCTTTATATTATTTGGATATGTGATAAAGGAACATTTGACTTGAGGAAATTTTGATAATGATTTTCATCTTGTTTTATAATTATTTTATAATCATATTTGTTTAATTTCTATACATTCATGTTTATTTTTTATTAGACTCATCTTTTATCATACTATTTTGGTTATATTAAGTGTTATCAAAATTTTCTTATCAAACTAATTATTTTTTTTGAGATAAAAAAATATTTTTATGATTATTTTTACTTTAGCATCTTAAGATATTATCAATTGCCATTTTGCACAATGCTCATATTGTGTAACTGTTATATTATTTTTTCACTCATCTTATATTTATCTTTCATTTTCGATCTTTTTTTCTATTTTTAAGATAATAAAAAGATAAAAATATTATAAAATAAAAATACAAGATATATTAAGAGGAAAAAGAAAAATATTATAGATAAGAGAAAGTAAGACGAGAAAAGACAGATGAAAAAAGTAAAAAAAAAATTATGAAACAGTCTCACGTGAAAAATTAAATAAATAATAATATTATATTCATTAAGTGTCATGAAGAATAAACATATAATAAATGCTAAAAGTAACTTTTTTTTCAAATTAATCTTTTATATTTACAATTTTTTATTCAAATAAGACATAATTTAATTTAATCCATTCATCATCCTAAATTCTAATTCAAATACAAATTTAAAAATAATTCATCATATTCCACTCATGCATCTGATACTCCATCCTTGTATTTCATCCCTCCATTAGTTAATTTTCAAACAAAAGTGTCACAATAGTTTGATCGAGTCTCAAAAGGTTACTCCATGACACATTTTATCTTTGTTTATTTCTTTTTCTCAGTTCTCTAAATTATGAAGACCCAATCGGAGATTGTGCTTCAATCCCAGATACGGTAGCTATTTGTTTTAATTAATCTACGCGTTCTTAATCATAGATATTATTGTTGTCCATGAGCAGAGCCAAAGTTTTAAGAGATAATTAAAACTTATTTCCAACTAAATAGTTTCCAATTCAAATTTCTTTTTCAGTGAAAAAAGAACTAGCCATACATAAGTGTTTCCAATTCAAACTTTATATGCATGTTTGGCGCAAAGGCAGGCAACTCCGGTGTACATAGCGGAGACCGCGCCGCCGAAATGGAGAGGCGCCTTCACCGCCGGCTTCCAACTCTTCATCGGGATCGGCATCGTATCGTCCAATCTCACCAACTACGGAACCGCCCGCATTGGCCGCTGGGGCTGGCGCCTCTCCCTCGGCCTGGCGGCAATCCCGGCCGCCGTCATCTTCCTCGGCTCCTTCTTCATTCCCGACACGCCGAGCAGCCTCGTCCAGAGAGGCAAGCACGACGACGCCCGGGCCGCGCTCCGACGCATCCGCGGACGTGCGTCGGACATCGAGGCAGAGATCAAGGACATAAAGCGCTCCGTCGAGGAATCGAGCAAAGTCGAACAGGGGGCCTATAGAAGGATAGTGCAACGTAGGTACCGGCCGTACCTCGTGATAGCAGTGGCCATAACGCTGTTCCAGCAGCTAACGGGAGTCATTGTGCTAGCTTTCTTTTCGCCGGTGTTGTTCCGGACGGTGGGTTTCGGCGGCAACTCCGCGCTGATGGCCTCAGTCATACTTGGAGCCTTCAACCTCGTTTCAATCATGGCGTCGGGCTTTGTGGTCGACAGATTTGGCCGTAAGGTTCTGTTAATGCTCGGTGGAGCTCAGATGATTATTTCACAGGTACATGGAGCTTGATTCTATTCAACGCAGCATGAGAATTCTGATCAACTGGTTCAATTGTCTCCAACTCCCAGTCACGTTCATTTCTATTGTTTTGGAGGTGGCGGTCGCGTGGATACTGGGAGCAAAGATTTCCGGCGGGCAGACGGCGGTGCTGCCGAGAGGCTACGGACTGGCGGTGCTAATACTGCTGTGTGCGTACGCTGCTGCTTTCGGCTGGTCATGGGGGCCGTTGAATTGGATCATCACCAGCGAGATCTTCCCGGTGGAAGTCCGCTCCGTGGGGCAAAGCATCTGCGTGGCCGCCAACCTCGCCGTCATCTTCGTGCAGACGCAGGCCTTCCTTGCCATGCTGTGCGCGTTCAAGGCGGGCACGTTCGCCTTCTACGCCGCGTGGCTCGTCATCATGACCATGTTCGTGGCGGCGTTCTTGCCGGAGACCAAAGGGGTTCCCTTGGAGTCCATGGCCGCGCTGTTTGAGCGCCACTGGTATTGGGGGCGATTCCTCAAGGACGGAAAGGAGCATCCTGATGGCGTCGGCGGCGGCGGCGGTGGCGGCGGCGTATGAGGTCCTTTGGGTTGTCTCTTACATTTTCCAACTGTTGGAGATATATGGACGTTGCATGCGTCTCAACTGGTAGTGCCTTAAATAATAATACATTTACTACTTTATTTATGTATTATTCATTTCCTGGAGCATGCTACATGTTATTTAAATATTTAAACAGAAGCTTTATTCATAATTTTAAAAAAATATTATTATTACAATGTTAAATATCAATAATTATTATTACAATTCAAATGCAAGACCAACCGTTTTGTTTTAAATATCGATTTACCTTAAAAAAATTAGTTTGGACAAATTGAGAATCCTTATCAGATTAATTTAAATATAAAAAGTGAAGATAAATAAATGTAACTAAATATTTAAAAAGTTTTTTTTATAAGTTGTGTAATAGTAAATAAAATTCATTAATTTTATTCGCTTAGGATTTAATTTGGGATTTATAACAGTAATACAAATAAAAAATTGTGGTGGGTGGGCGGTTGGGGCAAATGAGATTTATTCATAAATTATATAGTTTTTAATTAAGGCTATATTTGATAGGGTCTCGATTCGCTACTACTTAACATTTCATGTCTCACACGGAACGCTGGGCTGTCAAGCGTTTGAAGGCAGAACGCTTTCAAACGTTTGATAGCCAAACATAGTCGGACCATAATTAAAAGTAAAAGAATTCATGACATATACACTTGTAAAATATAAGAAGTGGTTACAACCTTAGTGTGTTTGGATAGAGGAGAAAAAAAATTTAAATTATTTATTTATTTTAATTTGAAGTACATAATTCTTAATTACTTATAAAAAAATTATTTTTTCTTAAGAATTTATTATTCAAATAAAAATGAATTTTATTCTTTCTTTTTATTGTACTTAAAAATTTTATTCCACCCTTTATCTCTTCTCCTTTCTCATTCACTCCTCTCTTTCTCTCTCTCCATTTTTATTTCTCCCAAAGTGATATGAGAGAGTGTGAGAGAGAAGAGGAGTCAGAAAGATATAGAGAGAAAGGAGAGAGAGAGAGAGGACAGAGTGTGAGAGAGAGAGAGGAGAGAGTGTGAGAGAAAAGAGGAGTCAGAAAGATATAGAGAGATATGAGAGAGAGAGTGAGAGAGAAGAAAGAAAGAGAGAGTGAAGAGAAAAAGAGCAGAGAGCAGACAAAAAAAATAGAGAAAGACCCGATAGAAAAAGAGTAAATGTAAAAGAATAATTTAAATAAATTTAATATAAAATTGTTGGATAAAATTATTCGAACTAGAAATTTTAGACATAGTTTTGTTTGGTCTTATTGTTTAAGAGCAAATTTAGAATTTTATGAGAAATGAGAATAATCGTATATTTTAATGAAGAAAGAGAATCTACTTAGCATTTTTGCTAAGTAGACTATTTAGCGATGATTCAAACTATTAAATTTTATTCTGACAGTTCAAAATCAAATTTTAAAGATTAAAATGGATTTTAAAAATTTGATCTTGAATCGTCAAAAACGAATATGACGAACTGGATCATCGCTAAGTAGTCTACCTCGCAAAAAATTTAAGTAAGCTTCCCAACCTCTATTTTAAACTCGTATGGCATATCTCTTTGTTAATTAATGAAAAAAAATATGTGTCATTGCAAATGGTCAAGTTAATAATAGGTGGTTCAAATAAAACATCACACAATTTTAAACATAAAAAATAAACTTAACTAAGAGAATGATGGAGATATATTAAGCATCTATTTTTGGGATGTCATTATGTAATTCATCTATTTCTTCATTACAACACAAAGTGCGAATCAGATATAAAACACACAAAAAGAAAATATATTACCTACACCTGTTAATTGATTTGTGGCGGTCATTTTTATGAGGCCTGTTCCTAGTTTGGGCGTTGGGCATCGACAGTGAAACTTTGAAGCCCAGATACAAACTTCATCAAATGGAAAATCCCGATATTTTAAATTATATTTTTTTAAAAAAATATTATCAAAATTTAATTAAATATTGTTGTTAAATAAAATCATTTCTATAAAAGAGTATGCAATACATTTTATCTACAACATTTTTTTTTGCAATTCACATAGACTGTATGAACTATTAAATTGACCACAGCACCTGTGCAAATTGTACAAAGCTCAACATTTGGCTTACCAATGAAATAGGAAATAAAGAATTTACTATACAACTGTTACATGAGGTTAAATTCATATAGTGCAGACCGTATGAACAATTAGAATGACCATGGTGTACATGCATATTATGCGTGTTTTTACAAAGGAAAACTTTTCTCTTACCCACGAAATAGGAAAAGAAAACTATACAATGGGCTCCATGTGTTCAATTCATAAGGGGCGCTCGGCGATTCTCACTAATTTAGATTATCATTTTATAAATTACCGATAATATCACCTTATAATGTTTGAAAAGTATAATAATATAAATTATAATTTAAATTATTAAATAAAAAACTATTAAAATATCCTTAAAAAATATGAACTTTGATCGTATATTATTTTATATAAACAAAAAGGTAAAATTAAAAAAAATAAATTTGGTCAAAATATATGAAATTTATAGTCCATAAAATAATTTTACAAAATTAAGAGGATGTTAAATAATAATATTTTTAATAAAATATGAATTTTAAAAATTCGGTTGAATTGATAAATTTATTAAAATGCATGTCATCCTATTGATAATTTGAAAAGATATGGGTACTATCTTGATTACCAGTAAGATGGTAATTTATATTATCAGAAAAATAAAAATCGTCGATAATGTATTGTAGCTAAATACGGTAATATTGTGGGTCCTCGAAATTTGAATTTAAATAACCGATAATCCAGATAGATTACCTCGTATCAAATAACTTCATATAGTGTCCATTGTAGTTATTATTTGAACGATATTTTTATAATCGGATGGTATATTTCGGATCAATTCAATTTGATGGCGACAAGAATAAACTAGTTTTATTAAAATAATATTATCTATAATAGTATAAAATATATAGCATAATCAATGCTATGTAATATCTAAAAAGTTTAATAATAACCTACTCAGATTAGATATCAATATGAAATTTTTTTTTATTTTTTTATTTCAATAGTTAATATTCTAAATAAATGATGATTGATAGATTACTTCTATTTTTTATTAATTATATAATATTAATGATGTTATGTTAATTTTTTAATTTCACTTACTCTTAGTTTATTTTTATTGTATTTTCACCTCTTTTTTTATTTTCATTAGTTTTTCCTATTAATTCCCTCTTATATTTATTATTTTCATTTTTATTTTTTCTTATGATTTTTTCCTTAAAAAAAACAAATCCTTCAATTTCTTACAACATTTGTTCCACCTTGATTTTTCTTTCCAATTTAAAGTTAAGCCCATTTTTTAAAATTACTTATTATATATCGGAAACTAAATTCTTACCCAAAAATAATGATAGTCGGTATTATTATTATTATTATTATTATTATTATTATTATTATTATTATTATTATTATTATTATTATTATTATTATTATTATTATTATTATTATTATTATTATTATAAATTGTTAACTTTCATATTATTTTACATGACTTCCTTTTCTTTTCAACTCTTTCCTTGTTTTATGTCTTCTTCTATAAAATTTATTTCCTTTTACAATTTTCTACCTTGTCATTCCAATTATTTCCTTTTACAATCTTTTACCTTCCATTTTTACAGTATATTTCTTTTTATATTATTTTTTAATTTGAATTTGAACTATTTTTTTTATTAGTTCATTGATTCACCATTCAATTAGAATTGATTCAAGACGGTTCAATGCACATACCAATGGTAAAATCAAATTGGATCAAATGCTACTTCGTAGTTGAACCATTTGATTAACCAATCCGATCCAATTTTAATAACTTAATATATGAACATTAAAATTGACCATGTTGTACACAAGATGCAAAAAATTGTCTTAGGAAGTGAAGCTTATATTAAAAACTTAAAAAAGTAAAAAATATTAATTACAAAATATAAGATGATCTTCTTCAGTAAATTTTAACTTAATTTAGGAGGGACAAGCTCTTATTTATCCTTAAAATTTTATATATTATACATATAAATAAAAAAATATCAGGAAATATTAATAATCTAGACATTTTGCTCTACTAATTAAACTTTTCTCCGACCCATGAAATAGGAAATAAGAACAACTGTACAACTTGATGACTGATTAAGTAGCAAACAAGCAACCATATAAACAAGTGTAAGTGGTAAAATCGTATGAATCATTGTAAAGCAAACCGAACTCCAAAGTCGAACTTTCTTGGGCCTTTGATTTAGTTGTAGCGGTCATAGAGTTAGACAAAATATGCGTTTAGAAAACTTTTTTATTTATTCAATTTACTAGATTGGTGAAGTAATTTTTAAATGTTTTATTCATACTTTTTGTTTTTGGAAGATAATATTTTTTTTACAAGTAAACTTTTTTGGCTCAGAGCAATGTAGTTCACACCAAGTGTGATTTGCTTCAAAATTTTAATTTGTTTTTCAAGGAGAGCAAGTTCTATCAAGTTGGGTGGTTTTATAAATCATAGGTATTTAATGGAAGGGCCTCCCTAACGGACTCGATCACTTATTGCTTTGACTAAACATCATACCCATTAACTTGGGTGGCTGGCACCATGGAACTCCATAAATTTTTAAGCTTATCTAATTTTTAAAATATATCGGGCCTTATCGAAAAAGTCAACAATTGACAGATCAAGTAGATATTTTTATTTATTAAATTTTATTTTTAAGATATTTTTTGCATTTTGTAATTTTTCTGTCCTTTTTTTTTCTTGAATTTGTTCTTTTAGCCTTGCTCTGGAGTGGGAATGTTGAAGGTGCATATGTTTATATCTTGGACTTTTGGAATAATGAGATCTTTTTTTTTCGATCATTAGTCAATGTTAAATTATGTATATTTGACTTTTCTAAAGTGAGATATCTTGAATGTCATCACATCCAAGACTTGGTTCATTGTTATTATTATGAAATAATGAGGTTCATGCAATGGGATTATGCTCCTGGTCTCTACCGGCTGCATGGGAACAGTATAAATCATTCCAAAAACTTCCGGCAATAAAATGAAGTAATTGTATAAGAAGAATTATTTTCAAAGTGCCCCCTGATTAGTGCGATTCTTCACCATCAATCTTGGAACAAAAAAAAAATAGTGACTTATAAAATTGTACATCTCTCGAGCTCTAGCCCTCATCACACAACATATGGACAAACATACATGTCATTAAAGAAAAAGAAAAAGACAAATATGAAACATGTAGTCATGATCAAAAGCACAAATATGAAACATACATTTCTGAGGTTCTTTTCCCTCAGAAATTTTGATCCGTCAGAATTTTTGATGGATATATTTCCCGTCAGAAATACTTGTCGATATTTCTAAGAGATTTTTGTCCGTTAGAAATTTTTGTAAGAAATTTAACTTTTTCTTGTAATGACACCGTACTTCTTATCTTATTAATTGTAAAATATTAAATATATGATAGATTTAACAATTTATAACAAATTATTTAAAAAAGAGAATATCTCATATCCATCATATATCTTATCTTACGATGGACAAAATAAGTAGTACGATGTTATGTACTTAAATATGTAGCACCTTCATTTTTTTCATATATATATACAGAATATTATTAATAATAATTTGGGAGATAAAATATTTATAGAAACACTATAAATAATCAAATTATTTCATTAACTAACTTTTTATAAATAAATGTTGCTTTAAATAGTATATTGTTTTTTAAAATACGTATTTTACATGTAATTTTTTTACCTAAATTAACATATATTTTTTCTTCACTTTTATTATTCTCTTAACATACTTCCTTCTATTTTTTTCCCATTTCCTCCTCGTAACATCTTTTATTTCCTACATTTAATTTCTTTCCTCTTTTTTTGTTTCCTTTTTAGTGTTGTCTTGCTCCATTACATTAATCTTTCCATATTTTTATTGTTTTTTTATGTAAGTTACTTTTCTTTTTTAGATAAAAAAACCCAAATTGAAGTAAACTGATCTTTTTTTATTATGTAGTCATTATTCTCTTAATCAATGATTTATAGTTTCCTTTCAAAGCATTGATCATTTTATTATTTTGTGGTGTGGTTCTCTACTTAATGTCAGAATAAAAATATCAAAGCATAATAAATAAATAAAAAAATGATGGAGGGGCCAATATCTGACGTAGTTGATTAGCGGAGTTATATTATGAGAGGAGAAAAAAAATTAAAAGTTTCGAGTTTAAATTTTAAAGATATTATTTTAATCATAATTTATCTTCGTCAATCGGTCATACTTGTTCGAATATTATTGAACTATTCCAATGCTATTAATTCCGTACACGATGAGCTATACACCTTAATAAAAAGAAATAGGGTGTGTTCGGAAGGCAAGCATTTTGACTCTTTCCTTTCAAGCACAAGTGTTTGATGTTGCTCCTGTTCCCAACAGTGATGGGGATTAAAGAGGGGATTAAAGAGAGGAGTGAGGCTCACCAATAGGGTGGTGGTGGAGTGATAAGGAGTTCCTCCCCGTTTAAGGAGGTATCGAGTTCGAGTCTCGTTGTATGCAGCAATTTCTCATTGGGAGTTTTACCCATCATAATCAGGTGTCCGATCCGGAGCGACATAAATTAATCGGTTGTTAGTAGCCCTGGATAATGTGGGGCAACCGAAAAAAAAAAAGAGAGGAGTGCAGCTGCCGTCCCTTCCCTCACCAGCTGTTCATCTCCTTCTATATGTTCAATATATGAGAGGAGGGCCTATTGGTGACGTCCTATTTTTGTTTTTAAGTTTCTACTATATCTCAGTATTATTCTATTATGTCACATGTACTATTGAGTTTAGGATTAGTAGATAAAGTTTTGACAAGTCATTTTATTAAGACAAAAAAAAAATCAAAGGACAGTTGCATTGCAAAGCTGCCTCTTTGCTAGGAGGATTTACAAATCGAACAAGATTAATCATTTGATAAATATATTTCTAGATGAAGTCAAGAAGTTAGAGAATAAAATGTCACAAGTTAATTTTATTAGAGTTTTAGACGTTGGACATTGATTTTTAATATATCATTTTTTTCTTTCATATAAAAAGATACTTTACTTGGTATTTAATTATCATATTCCATATTTTATTTTTAGTATTTATTTTTTCTGTTTTTTATGGTTGACATAAATTAATTTTGTTTTTTTAATTTAAATTGATGATTTTTCTCATTATTTTATTGTTATAATAATAATTTTGGAAATAAATTTTATGCATATAGTAACATATAATTTATATGTTTGTATCTATTATTTCAATTATATATTTATTAACTTTTTCATTGTTTTCGAATTTGTCAAGGCACCTGCATTAACGGTTAGAAAAAATCGGAGTTATCATATTGAGAAATGTTAGTCTTTTAGGCCGACTAGCTATTGATATTTATAACCTCCCTCTGAACTATCAAACAAAAATAGAATATAATCTTAAACTATAAAATTAGACAATCGGACACGTTAGTTCATCTATTATCCTCCATCTAGTTTATCATCAAATTTAATTTTTTATTTATTAAATATAACTTACCCTCAAAATTTAAAAATTAAAAAATATTTTCCCCCCGTTCCTCTTGTTGACAATCATCACATCAACGAGTTCAAGCGTCTCCTGCGTGCGAGGCGAGCTCATCTCGCGCACAGGATCTACGTAGAAGCCCTGAGCACGCGGAGGCGAGTTTAAGGGAATTCGCATGCCCTGAGCTCGCCTCGCGTGCGAGCAAACTCCTAGAGGAGTCATACGTAATTTAATTATTTTTAGTTATAAGGACAAAATATTCTTTTAACAAATTGAACAAATAAAAAATCATCTCAAACAAAAAAGTTTAGAAATACTTCTATCTGATTTTATAATTCAGATTAGATCTAAAAATTCGAAATAGTTCAACGAAAGTTTAAGAAAATAATTCATATTTATAAGCAGCACAACATTTAGAGCCTATTTGGCTAAGCTTATAAGTAGGTTAAAACGAAAGTTTGATAACTAAAAAAATATACTTATAAGTTGTTAGATAATTATTTATAAGTTGAAAAAAATAAGCAGGTCTTCTCTGCTTATTTTTAAAGTTATTGGCTTATTAGTTTTAACCAAATATATTACTTTTTTATCCATATTTTTTAATATTATTATCATATAACTTTAAAGATATATTAGTCAATATTTATTTTAACAAACACTAGAACTACTTATTGATATTATCAGCATTTTTTTATCCAAACATATAACTACTTATATTTTAAAATAAGTATCATCACTTAAGATACTTATCAGTATTAGTGTTTATCAGGTATTTTTTATCAGCTAAACAAAAATGACCCTTAATAACTCATAAGTTATAAAAATAAACAGAAAGATTTCAACTTATTCTTGAAAGTAGTTAACTTATGTTATTTAACTTATTATGTTACTCTTTTATCTATATTTTTATAAATATTATCATCATATAATATTTCTTTCCTTCATATTTTATATTTTTTTCTTATTTCTCTTCCTTTCATACTTTCATAAAATTTAAAATGAATTAAAACTTAAATACAAAGGTTTTTAAATAAATTTAAAGATAATAAATATAATATTAAATTATATTATTAAGCTTTTTTTATTTGTTTTTTAATAAATTTAGCTTCAAAGTTATCTTAATCATTATTTCTGTTAACAAAATTACAACTATTATTATCTAAATATATAATTATTTATTTTTTAAAATAAATTTTAGTACTTAAATTATAATAATAATAATAATAATAATAATTATTATTATTATTACTATTATTATTATTATTATTATTATTATTATTATTATTATTATTATTATTATTACTATTATTATTATTATTATTATTATTATTATTATTATTATTATTAATACTACTACTACTACTACTACTACTACTACTACTACTACTACTATCATCCAAATATATTATTTTTTATTTATTAAAATAAACTTTAATACTTCAATTATTTATCAGTGCTTTTCATATATTTTCTTATCAGCCAGCCAAACAATCTCTAAGTCGAAGAAGTTAATAACTTCTTCACATTATCATGCAACAGAATATGAAGAAAATAATAATTTCTGATGGACATGTTGCAAAAAATAATAATGCAATAGAAACTTTTTTTATAATTCATCTGATATGATACATTATTATTCATGTTTTAACATGATCCGCTTATTAAACTTTTTAAAAAAAATGAGACTCGGAGATGGCGACAAAAGTGAGCTAATATATCCACACTCAATAAATCTATACAAATTAAATGGTCAACAACATCGTGCTCTAATAAATAGTTAAATAAATAATTATTAAGTATGACCAATTGATCATCATCATCCTGCTCTTAATATTTTTCGGTGCCTTTATACAAATGACACTTTCGAATTCAATTTTGTGAGTATTCAACCCTCTGTTTTTTCATCAAATAAATAGTTAAATAGGCTTTTTGATGAATTGCTTAGCAACGTTCTAACTTTAATGTTGGTTAAATTTTATATCTATTGAGAATATAAATTTAATGATAATAATCTTTTTGTTGACATAAATTTTGAAGATTTAGTAGCACACTTAATTTAAGAGGTGATAAGTTCAAATTTTAATATAGTTCATATTAAAATTAATTTTCTTTTTAGTGGTCCAAGTAGTTAGTTAGGCTAGATCAAATTTATAAGTCTACAAGAGAAAATATTAAAAATATAAATATAAAGATATTATTTTTTGTCGACTTAACTACTTAAAATAATTGGTAACACAATTAATTTAATAATAACAAGTGATTTTTTGCGCATTGCTACGATTCATGGTGATATAGCTAATAAGCATATGTTATTCTTGTATGGGAAGTTCCTCACTTAACAATGCAGTTAACGAGCACAAACAATATATGCAAAGTTGCAAAGACCATCGATCTTGCGGCATTGTAATTACCGAGCACAAACAATATTTAGAGACCATTACCTTGAAATTTGAAAAGTTAATAATAGAAAATAAGGTTTTGAGATAACGAACTCGAAGAATAAGATATTTTTACAGTGAATTTTTGAATGCCTTTTTTCATTTCATATCCTTAAATCATTCAATTTTGATCATATATATTTTTAAATTATTATTTTTTTTATTATCACTCTTGTATTGAGAAAGCGGTACTAGTCATCCACCCTGCAGCGCTAATAGTTATCTAGACTGTCTGTGGACTGGATCTCACTCTAGCATTCGATTAATTTGACGTTCGTTCTAAATTGCACGTTCCTAATAAAAAAAGATTTAGGTACGTAAGACTTAATCTCGAGACTTTCTTAGACTATGAAAAGTTGTTTATCATCCCATCCAACCTTATTGATAATTATTGATTGATTTTGAAATTCGTATATCATTCGTTAATTAACTAAATGAATATTCCTTAATCATAAATAGCAAGTGCACTGCAAAAGTCAGAAGTCACTCATAGTGATTCCATACACAATGTCTTTCTTGAGTTGAAATGTTAGTATCTTTTTGAACGTTTCCTAATAGTGAAGTAGATACGGATACAACTTGAAGTATAAAAACCTAAGCCACGAGGCGTTCAATTTTGAGAGACCTCTTTCACATTCTACTCCATGCTAATTAAGCGTAATCAATATGTTGAGTTGCATCTAGCGATCGATATATGTATCGAGTTGGCACGATGAATTTGACTCACTCAACTATGCGTTATGTCCTTTTCATTGAATTTACGTTATCTTGTGCAATTAAGTGTGTCCATAAAGTCAGCTTGATTTGATAAACTTGACTATCCGATCCAAAAATATTGTCAGCTCAAATTTGATCCAACCATATCTTAATTTTTTTAATGATCTCATATTTTGACCCAGCATTTTCTTATTTGTCACGCATATTAATTAATATTTTAATATTTGTTGAAAAATGTTGATTGACGATTGCAAATGATGGGAATAATGATAAGAAATAAGATCTTAAATGGTCATCTCTAGCCCATAAATTAAATGGTCTCAAATTCGATTTTCAACAGTATCATCGAAAAAAAATTAATAAAGCTTTAAAACACAATTCACTATCTTTAAATAAATGTTTGTTCACTCACTTCATTTTAAGTGTTATAGAGTTAAAAAAGAAACTTATATAATAAAATAAAGACTTTATGAATCTCTTAACTAAAGATATTAAAAAAATCTCTAGTCGTTTTCTAACTTGTGAAGAAGTCATGAAAATTTTCCCACTATTCGAATCTTAAGTCATTAGAACAGTTACCCCAACTTTAAAATGTTTTGAGGAGAAGACTATTTACACGTTTGAAAAATTGTTTCGCAAAAAATATATTTAATTCTTTTTCATCAAAGGAATACATCATATATATTTAAAATAAGTATTTTATAAATTAAATTTAGTTGACAGATGATTAACATATCTATGTCAGAGGAGACCTCGAGAGCTAGTAGTTCCGAATTCGAATCACTGTCCGAATTTGAATCTCATAAGTCTCCAATTTGATCAAAGTTAGAATTCATCAAAAAGAAAAAAATAGACCTCTTACAAAAATGTGAACATAAATATAAAAATTTATGAACATAATAAATAATAAATATTCATTATAAATTTATTTTGACTATCTTTAAAACTCATCAAGATCAAGAGCCAACAACTGTATCATCAAGTCCCTGTCATGAACTAATACTCCATAAATACTACCCCGACCCAACGTTCATCTATCAGAGACAACTCTAGCTATCATTCAGCATGGAGTTTTCGTTTTTAAATTTATTTATATTAGAAAAATAGATGAGACTCAAATTTTTCAAGCAATTTAATAATAAATAAAACATGCAGAAAAAATGGTAGATAAAAAAGGATATTTCAGGTTGTTGGAACATTAGGCTTTATGCCTTAAACCATTATGTTTTGATGATACAAACCTCGAGTAATTAGAACTATCCAAAATGAATTAATTTGGAAAAGACATCTCTATGTGTTAAACTTCATGCTAATATTTGGTCATTCTACTTTATGTTTTGGAATGAGTTGTGTTTACTAATAAGTTGTTTAAGTGATGAAAATATAGGTGGAATGAATACTTGAAACTTCCAATGATTCAATGTATCATCATTTAAGAAGTTTCGAAGTTGGATGGATCAACTCTCAACATGCTAATCA